>OMNW01011851.1:0-32290 GCA_900303245.1 Selene dorsalis | reverse complement strand
AGTTAACGTCAGCGTCACACACAACCACAACAACGTCTTCTCCGGACTGTTCAACATCCGCTCCCTGACGAGCAAGGATCCTCTCCTCCTGGTCATCCTCACTGACGGTAAGCTGGGTTTTCTTTGTTTGACAAAAACGAGGCAACTCCCGAAAGACTGTTGACAGCTGAGTGAATTGTGATTACATTTGACAACCGGCGTCTACGGGCGCAGAGGAGGTCTCGCGATACGTGAATAAGTATACGCGAAAAAAGTTACTGCTGTATTTGGTTGGAGATGTTTCTGAAAATAGATGAATAACATCTGTGCATCATTGCTTCACCTGCCATGAGGAAGCAGAATGACTTTATTGACTGCGTCATGTGTTGAGGTTGCTGGTGATTTACTGTGCTGGTCTCATTTTGAGCATTGTGGTTGATTTTAGGTTGGTTGGTAGGTGGTTGAATTTTGTGTCTTCCTATGTTTGAATGTGATCTGTCACATGAGTCAGTATGAACTGGATAAATTTCATACTGAAAAGCCTTTAACATGTTGGATTGCTATGTGACATGGCGCCCTGGCTCTTGTTTTTATTGCTTTGTTTGCTATTACCATGTGTGCTCCCATGGTCCTATTGAAGGGCCACAGTCTGGGGCTGAGGTTCACCACTGCCACTTGTCTATGCCATAAAGTTGAAATGAAGTATCTACACTAAACGGTGTTCCAGCGTTGTACTTCCTGCTATGGAGGCCCATTTAGTTTGTATGTTCAAAGAATTCCTCACCTCCTCTCTCACATTGTTTGTATTGTTTATTGTGAGGACTCTCCTCAAGTTGTGTTGCAGTTTTCATTTGAATCGTGACCTCTTACTTATCTTCCTATCCTTCCTGTGAATGCCTTTTGATAGACATTGGGAGGGATGTAATGCCTCCTTTGACCACACATAGTATTTGTCATTCAACAGACATGGCAACCCACGGGGGCACTGTTTCACTCATTTGCCAATAAAGATACTGCCACAGCAGTAAAATAGACAAAGTATTTTAATAAGTAGTTAAAGTGTTTGCATGAAAATGAAAGTACTATTTTGGATCACGTGGGAGCCCTTCCTTATTTAAGTTACTGTGAAAAAAAAATTGAATTTAAAACCTTGTGATACTAATGCTGATATTCAGCAGGTGGAGGCAAAGGCAAAGTTGTGATTGGCTCCCACGTCAACCAGCAGCACTCAAACAAAGTCAACAACCATTCACCAACAAAAAAGTAAATATAAGTTTAATGAAAGTTACTTGATAATTCTTTAGATAGGGGAAAAAATCTTTTTACACAGATATTTTAGCTATAGTTTTTTGCGTGAAATGTTCAAAAGGGTTCAAAATTAAAGTTAGACTGACACTGCCTGCAGTACTTTTTACTGCACTGTGCACTCCTGATGTGGCCATACAGTAAATACCAGGCAGAAAGTGTTCCTGACTGTCTGTTATAAAAAAAAAAAAATCTAAATCATTTGTTTGGTAGTTTAAAGATAACAGCATCTTCTTTGTGTGAAATTTTGTTTGTAGTTTGCAAATCTCTGTAGTGTGTGTTTGCTGTTATTGATTATTTTTTCCAACCATGCATACTGAAGACATCAAGACCTGCTGCTGGCAAAACATAGCTTCACTGCACATCATTTGATCTTTTCCCCTTTGTTACAATGAGAAAATAGTTTGATGCCATTCTTATGGATCGGGTCGGCATCCTTCATTATCAGTTCAGTTCCTCTCCTCCATCCATGTTCCCTCCTCAGCCCTGTTTGTGTGCTCACATATGACCTTGTTTATTGCCTCCCTGGATCTTCTCTCATGTCATCAGCCTAATCCTCTGGGCCCCCGCTCACTGTTCACAGTGGAAAGTGAGGAATGAAAGATCCAGAGCAGCTGAAGGTATGGTGGGGTTTGAATATTTACATGACATTGATGGATTAATGTTCCAGTGCTACAAGCTTGTATTTATAAATCATGACCTATGGGCTGAGGATAACACAAAAGCAATGCAAAAAGTGCCTTGTTTGTCCTGTCTACATGTAAACTGGCCCAGCTGTTGATCAACGTGAGGCTTGTTGTGTTTCTTCTACAAGCTCACCTCCTCTTAAACCATTATCTTACTAAAGGACAGTCATGGTGTTGGATGCTCTTGCTGGATTGATCGGTTTTGATATATTTTGGATGGTGCAATATTGCAGTCACAAACTTTCTCTGAACTGTGGAGATCCTGCACATGTCAACCTACTCTGTAGGTATTCAAACAGATAAATATCTGTAAATTATCCTCAGTTTCTAAGTCCATATAATCATGAGTAACTCATTAATCATATATCTCCATCTCCAAGTTTTATGATGAATGACAGCAACGTGGCTGACATGAAGTTATGTTGAAGGTCATCAAACCTTTCTGACTCATGATGACATTCAAACTTCATAATGCCTTTACATGTAGATGAGGTTACTCAGAGTAATGTATTTTATTTTTTACACAGATTGCTAGAATAGAAAGTACACAATGCTACACTTATATACATATACTATATGGCAATGTTCTACACTCAGCTTTGACATAAACACATTATGCACACATAACATTTACAATAGCAGCTTCTTGATAAATATACACAGATTTTCTATACATATGCATATTTTTAAATCTCAATTATCCTACAGTATTACAAACCTTATTTTCAGATATGCATATATATGTATTGTATATGAAGCTTGGATGGAAATGTAGGAAATGGAAAATGTTAAAAACACACACTTTACTCATCTTGTTTTACAAACATGCATGATGACTTTTGTCCTACCCAGAAACCTGGCAACATTCTGCCCTTAAAGGAGCTCTTGATGTGCTGTAGCAGCCTGACCTCCTTCCTGCCTTCACCCTCCTCTCCCTCCTTCACCTCTTCAACTGCATAAAAACTGATGACACCAGCTGGATGGTCAAGGTACACCCCGATGGTGGTGCACTGGGGAATGTCCCAGATTTCTGTGTTCATGCCATTGAACCACAACTGGTAGTGGGATCCACCCCACCCAAGACCCCAGGACTGTTCGGTCTCCCCCAGCCCGCAGGGTCCGTCGCTTCCCCTCCTCCCTGCCCCCTCATAGGTGACTCCAACAACCACCCATCCTGAGTATTTAACTTCCCAGTAAGCTCGGAAGCCCAGAATGCCTTCTTTGCAAAGGACCTTAAATGGAAAGAGAATAAAAATGTGTTGAAAAAAACAAAAAAAAGTGCAACATTCAGATTTAAAACTGCTGTTTAAAACATACCTGAGGTACATGCTCATATCTCTCTGGTCTGTCCAGGACGGGGCAAGTGACATCATCAGTCATCCGAGACACCTTAAATCCACCCTCTGTGATCCATAACATCTTATTGGCTGTCTTGTCATCCAAAGAAAGGTTGATCCAATCTGTGGGATGTGAAAAATATGCAGCCATGATGTCAGAAAGAGAAACTACACAAATAAGTGCAGAAAAAGTAAAGTTCTTACATTTTAGAAGATCAGCTCTGCATGTGGGCTCGGGGATGTTTGGTTCGTAGTCTGGGATGTTTTCTGAATGATGAGAAGAGAAAAGCCAGTGGTTAATACAAAATGATGATAACATGATTACAAGCAACAGCAAAAAATAAACTGTCTTTTAAAACTCACCTGCAGCTGGAGCAGCAGCTTTCGATTTTTTCCCTAAAGTAAAACACAAACAAACTATGATTGCCTCTTGTTCTGCACTTATTGGTTTATGGTCAAGTGACACGCATTAGAAAAGAAATATAAAAAAAATGAAATAATATCTTTGTACGTCTTGAATTATCCTCGGAGGACTAAACAAATTAGTTCCCTTACCAGGTCTGCAAGCAGCAGGCATGATTCTCGTACTGGAAGCACTGGTTGGCATCTTTATCGCTTCTTTCTCTGTTGAGGTTTGGTGAATGTCGGTGTCTGTCAGCGGTGTACTGCTGCAATGATGCAAACGACTTCTTTATATACTCCCAGGAAAGAAGGTATTAAAGGTTTTGGGGCCCTCTGGGGCTCCCGAAAAGAAACTTTGGGAAGGTATGTGGAGATAATGTGCTCACTAATGGGCATGCCATGGAGGCTGCCAAACCAGTATAGTACGTCAGCGCCAACATCTGACCCGCTGACCCATATTTATGTGAGAGGTTCTGAATCTGTCTTCACAATTATCCTGTCATCTCTTTGTAATCATACACACTTGGAAACTGACACCTGCAAAAGAGCACGGACATCCAGTACGAAACAGAGAGATTACATAAGAGCCGAGGAACTCAATTCAAGTGCACCCGACCTTTCAGAAAATGAGAGAAATAAAGCTGGTTCAGTACATTTTGATTCATGTGGAGTAGACGTTGTCACTGTGCATTTGTAAAGAAGAGTCCCTCAAGGTAAAGATTTAATCTTTATAAATCATTTTAAGAACATATCTGATGCCCTTTAATTATTTTTGAGGTAGATTTATAATTGATAATGTCTCTATTTAGAGACTAAAGTGAAGGATTGAAATAATATTATCACAACATGTGCTCCTTTTAGGTATCATTATTGCAGTATACTGTTCTTCGTTCATTTGTGAGCAACTCATGTGATTGGCCAATTACAAAAAGAAGGTGAAGTTCATTCAAGTATGTTGTGTGTTTTTCTATCCAGAGATTGTGGCACATTGTTGCATGATATCCAGGCCCACAGACGCTCTGAAGGGTTACAATGACCTTGCACATCCAGAGCAACCACAGAACAGGATCTCAGCTCAGTCATTTTGCTTAGACTGCTCGTCTGTCATCAGGTGTAAAGGTCTGGTTTCTCTGATGGATCTCAGACAGGTACACATGCAAACCACCCACGATCCATCTCTACTTTATCTTCAAATATTTCCTCTTGGGCAGTCTAGGGCAGTTCCAGTGCTGTAGTTCCTGGTATGTACTGTTTAATATGTCAGCTGTAGTGCAATCAGTGCACCATCTGCTTGGGTTGGCAGGAACACAAGAAGGACGAGACAGCCTGGGCTAAAGGTTTGGCAGGGCACTGCAAATGGTACACAGCCGGCAGCGGTGAGCGTATCACAAGAAAGGGTTTATGACCAGCTACATTTTTTTTTTTTAAACCCTGGTCATGTGCATTAAGACATTTGTGATGGTAAGTGGTTGATGTCGTAATGCAGGTCAAGAGCGCTGCTAAGCTTGGCATCATGAACTGAGGGAACTCAGTGACATGGTCATATAAATATTTAGGTTACACTGGTCCGTGTTTGTATATGTGCTTGTCTAACCTATATTCCTATTTACCAAATGTTGTTCAATATAAGGTTTTTATTTGACTCATCAGTGTCTACACTAACATGATTTCAGCGTAGTGCACGTACAAGGAGTATTCATTTTTAAATTCTAATTTATGGCATTTGTGTGTGGACAAATGCACAACAATTTTACAGATGTATTTTATTTTGATTTTTTTAAAGTAAATTATGGTGAAAAAACTGTATTAGTTTTTGTATGTGGAAAAGGTAAAATAGTTATTGAAACAGTCTGAAAAAAATTAAACATGATGCATAATTAAAACATTAAGATAATCATACAGCTGAAGTTGATCAATATTTTAAAAACCTTTACATACTGCTAAAAAGATAATAAAGGCATATTTTCTCCCATTTTTAAAAGTTCCAGTGAACAACAGAAGTAGGAAACTGCAGGGTTTATGAATGTTGCAGTAAGAGAAATATTAAAACTTTACAACTTCACATTGATTATATTTCTCATATGAATCCTATACTGACTGGTTCAACTTTTGTATTGAAACTAAAGTCACAGTATATGATTCCATTCCTTTAATGTATTCTACATTTGCACCTGTTGGATCTCACATGGCTCAATGCTAAACACCAGGAATTCTCACACGCAGTTTTAAATCTTTGCAGCTGCATACTCCGCACTTGTGTGTGTGTGTTTGCGCGTTCACATCGCATCCACCATCAATGCATCAATGCTGTCACTGTGCAATGCGAGGGGATTTGTGGCATTGATGTAGGGTGAGGAGGGCGGGGCTTACTTGGGAACAGACTGTGTCCTATAGACATCAAAGCATCCATCAACCCTTTTTAAGGAAAAACATACACACACATCTCCAGTTACAAACCACACCTCCTCTCTTCCTATATTGGCAAGATTTAACTTGCCCCACCAACTGGGATCCTTTCACCCTTGTCCTGCATTAAAGGTATATAAGAGTGGCATTAAGCTGTCACACACTGCAGCCAACAAAGACTCATCATACTCAAGAAGAGCAGTGACATCAGGCCTGAGACAGGTTCTCTGCAGCTTAAACAGTTAGTCCAACCTCAGTCCGGAATCAAGATGCCTACGACAACAAGAATCATTTCTAACACCCGGAGGTCGGACAAAGGTGAATTTTATTTTCTGCATTTCACACAATTGGTTTTTGATCTTTAACACTTTGTTTTTCCTCTCTGATGCCCTATTGGGTCATCTCCTTTTATGTGTCAAATTAAACTTTTAAAGAATATTTCAGCATGTATTAGTTAGTGTATGTAATACAGAAAACATTATGTCTTTAAATGTGCTGATTTAATGAGCCCACTCTGTGTCTGCAGCCCTTTTTATTCGCCTGTGAGTCAGATCCTGAGTGAATGGGTCATCAGAGTGTGTGTGTGTGTGTGCAAAAGGCAATAATTCACTGAGTGATTTCATGCTTGTCATTGTGAGGAGCGTATAATCGTTTTATTGCCTGGGAGCAAGGGTCTGCAAGTGTCAACATCATCTGCATTAAAACAGATTTCTCATGCTGTACTATATGTATTTAACATACAGCATGTGCAGAATAATGCCATGACTGAAAATGGGAATCATTAAGCAGGGTTGTAAGTGTCAGCCTTTAATGTACAGATAGCATTATGTAGTATTATCATGAAAAATGTGAGAAGGGAAGGCAGAGTGGAAACATTACTTTAGTAGGGTTAGTAAGTCTTACAAGTAGCATGTAATTGCAGTTATTTAAAATAGACTTAAAGCGTTGTTGTTTGCTTTTTAATAATCTGAATGTTGGCAACACAAAACAAGGGAATGTTACAATTAAACAATGTGTTTCTCTCCAGGTTGAAATAGCTGCAGTGTAGCCATAAAGAAATAAATTCAGTCAAATCCCATTACGTCTTGACTAACAAGCCCCTGTACAGATTTACCACAGCGGAGTATAGGCTGCTTAAATGTTTTGTATGGTGTCAGGTTGTAATGAGCCCAGACAAAGCAGTGTTTTTCATCACCCTGTGCTATATCCAGACAGGTGGCTTCACATTCTCGCATGACCTCTTACAGCCTCCAGTCAACAGAGAGATAAATGTCCGCTCATTTAGACGTGGCTCGCATGCTGCGTGGCGTAAAAATAACTGTTAAGTTTGAAAAACGTAGATAATGATGACAAGTGGATTTACTGACAATGGGACGATGGGAGAGCACAGCTACACTTTGAGCTCACAACACCACACAAAAAGCTTTTGCACAACTGAGATTCAGTGGATTTTCTGAAAATCCATGCAGTTCTAGTAAATTTCATGTTTTCGGTTGATTTGTGTGGGGATGAAAAGGTTCATTTCTGAGGTGGTGTTGCCTGTTGGTATAAATACAACACATTACTTATGTTGATGATGACATGTTAATGTTGTGGGGATCAAGTGTCTCTTCCTCTTGTTCATCCTTAACAAAAACTGGGGAATGCATTACATATGATACCAAAGAACTGTATATAAACAGTATATATAAGTGCAATAAATACCAAACTTAGCAACTTTTTTGAATGAATGAAAGTCAATACTTTATCAGCTTGTTGAATGCAATACAACTCATTATCATTTCCCAAACTCTCCCGGCTGTTATTTACCTTACGTAATGGAGCTTCATCCCCCAACTTATCTGATTTATGTGAGAACATCATGCCCCTCCTCTCTTCTGATAAACTGCTCTCAGCTTCTTGCTACATGAGAAACTGAGGCTGACCCTGCAGTGTGCAAGGTGTCTCGGTAATTTCAGCCGCTCGGCATGAATCAACCACTGGCTCCAGGAAGCATGCAGCTGCTGATGTGATGATCTGACAGAGGCAGATGGTTTTCTAAGTATACACCGTTTTGCAGAGGCTCACGTCATCACCTGTCAGGACACACCTGATACACACTGTTGTATTTATAACTGTGATCATAATACAGGTTGCTCTTTCTTTCTTTTTTTTTCACTTGCAGGGTCTGAAAAAGTTAAAGCTGGGAACTCACCCACAGGTAGGACAGTCACTTTTACACATGTTTAATCACTGTTTTTGCTCTGTAAATCTTGACCCACTAATGGATCTCCTCTCATTCCTCAGTGAAGACCCCAGCCTATGAGCCAGATATACCTGAACCCAAATGCAGAGCTGATCTAATCAAACGTGAGATGTTTATCAGTTTTTACAATCTAACAATGTGATGTGATTTTTCTTTTTCTTTTTACAAAACCATTTACCTTCAACTTGTTTTCAGACTGGATCAACCTTTCCCTAGATGACAAAACAGCCAATAAGGCGTTGTGGATCACTCAGGGCGGTGCCAAAGTGGCCCGTATGACTGATGACCTCACTTGTCCTGTCTTGGATAGACCAGAGAGATATGAGTATTCTCCACAGGTATAGTATAAAATTGTATTTAGATTATTTGGTCCTAAATTACAGTAAATAAAATGCATTTTCCTTTGATGTACTATGTTCAAGAGGAATGGTGTAAAACCAACCAACAATCTTATGTACCAAATGGCTGCCCCCCATGTTTATTTAAATGCTGAACAAGTGGTTTGGCGTTACAGGCTGGAGAAACTACACAGTGGCAGCTGTAATAAATCACAGGTTATGTGAGATCATCTCTAAATTACACTGTTATTCTCACTCACATTCCACAAGGTACTTTGCAATGAAGGCATCCTGGGCTTCCGAGGCTACTGGGAGGTGGAGTTTTCAGGATGGGTCGTACTCGGGGTTGCGTACGAAAGAGCGGGAAGGAGGAACAGTCATGGCTCCTGTGGCCTGGGAGAGAACGAGGAGTCCTGGGGTCTCGGTTGGAGTGGTTCAAGCTACAACGCCTGGCACAAAGGCGACAGTGTAGAGATCACAGGGATCCCTATGTGCTCTACACTTGGGGTTTACCTTGACCAGCCTGCTGGTATCCTTAATTTCTATGCTGTGGAGGGGGTGAAGGATGGAGAGGAGGGTGCAGGAGGAAAGGAGGTGAAACTTTTGCATCAGGTTAGGAGCTCTTTTAAGGAGAAAATGATACCAGGTTTCTGGATGGGGACACAGTCTAGCTGTTTGATGGTAAAGAAGGAGGAACTCATAACTACAAGTCAGTAATCATGAGCCAATCCTAATGTAATTAAGATACCAGTATGTCGGCATTTACCAGCACAGCATAGGTTTGAATAAATCATGTGCACATTGTATCACAGTTAAAACACTGGTGTATATTAGACATACAGTAAATGTTTAGTGCATTTCAATAAAGGGAACAAAGTGCAATCAGGTAGGGAATCACCTTTGAACTTCCACTCCTTTGAAACTTTCCTGAAACCACAGGACCACTGAAGGTTTATACTCATCTGTTTATATAGAAATATTTATATCTCCATTGCTATTGTTTGTTAAGAATGTGTAGGGTCACTTAGTTTGGTATGTTTGAATAAATAATAAAATACTCGGAAAGTCATATTTTGTCCTGGTTTGTTCATATGCACACTGACGTAAGGCAGCATTTTATATAAACTCACATTTTAATTTCCTCTGCATCATTACTGATTATGTATGTTATTATCTATAATGTAAATGATAAAAACAAATGCATTAATCCCCCGATTTTGCCCACATAAACCCTCCTCGCACCTCACTAGGGTTGTTGTCAACTTTTGACCTAGCACCCATTATTTTACTTTACTGCGGGTCTCCATGCTGATGCCAACAGGTGTTTCCAAGTGATTAATGGTGGTGTTTGTGTTCAACTGAGCATAAATATAAGAGGTGTTGCAGTAAGAAGTCCTATTTATTAAAATATGGTTTTGTTCTTTAAATAAATATTATTATTAATGCCCCTGATGCAAGACGTGGTAACTTTTCACACATTCTTGAGTCTTGGTAGGTGTAGGAATTAAAAATAGATGCACCATGTGGGCCATACATCATTATCCGTCAACATAGTTTAACGTCTCCTTTTGACTGTGTTGCGTTTGTTTGGGGGATCCTGCTTCGACCCGCCTCGCTTGCACTGACAACACTGACAAGCCCAGTTTATGAACCTTAACTTTCAGTCATGTTTGCCAGCCGTCTTCATTCTCTTTTAAATGCGCTCCTAAAGTTTCATGCGGGTCAGATGCCTGTGAAATCCTCACACCTAATCATATGTCACATGTCAAATATGTCAAGTGCATCCACCCCCTTGCCTCCCTGCTGAGAGGCTGTTCCACTGACCCCAGCACCTTCTTTAGACTCTCCTCTAACCCCCCCAACCTCATCTTCACAGATGGTATAAAAGTCAAGTACAAGACCAACGCCTTGCACGTTTACCTTTGGGTGAATCAAAGAACTTTCTGACGTGGATTATTAGCACACAACCTCAAGATGCCTATCAGACCAAATTCTGCAGTGATCCTCTCAGAGACCAGCAAACCAGGTATAACAAGTCTTCATATCATTCATTTTTGCATGCTGTATCAGCATCTTTTCAAAAGGGTACTTTCTCATTTGCAAAGACAGTTATTGCCAATTAGCAAACAATCTTCCCAGCTTGTTTGCCTTCCTAATGAGAGATGATGTTGAATTTATTATGCCTGCCTCATTCTTGTGTTGAGCGAGTGTTAACATGACATCACATGTCTGATCATTATATGAAAAAAGGAAATTAAGAGTATCTCTGCAAAACGAGGCATTCATTTCAGACTTTTGCCCTTATTTTTGTTGAGAGATCCATATATTTTAAGTGGCTCCTTAAACATCTTACGCATTCTCTTTTCCATTTTAGATAATACATGCTTTAGAAAGAGTCAGTTCTCTAACCCTATTCTTACAAGCTTTAGTGTTAAAATGTGTATATTCATATTTGTCAACCTTTCAACACGTAATTGAAAATGCTTGGCATAGTACAATTTGTTGACCTGTGGGACTTTATATTAATGGTCTCACTCACAAAGAATAGGAATGGCTCAGAAACTGTAATGCTCCTTAAATGCTAAGATTTCTTCATGGTAATTGGTGGTTAATGCCATGTGTTAGAGTGAATGTGAGAACATGCCTTCTTCTTGCAGTTTAACATTTGGCCTTTACATTTTTAGGGAAAAAAATGAAATCCAACAAGAATGAGAAAACAAATGCAGGTAATGGAATTAATGCACACATTTGTATGAACATCAGTTCTTTCTGTATTTAAGCCTGTTATCTTTCCTCGCAGAAAAAGTCTTAGTTTATGTACCGGGCATCCCAGAACCGACAAGCAGAGCTGAGCTCATGAAGTGTAAGAGCAAGTTTTGTTTCTCAAATAACTGATAATTCAGTGTTTTTTACAGGATTTACAAGGGAACAACTGATATGGCTTCGTTTTCTCTTGCAGACTGGATGAATTTGTCTTTGGATGATAAGACTGCAAACAAGATGCTGTGGATTTCCGACAGTGGGTCTAAGGTGTGTCGTCGAACTGAGGAGATTTGCCCCGTCCTGGATAGACCAGAGAGATACAAGTACTCTCCGCAGGTACGCCAGAAAATATAGATACAGCAGAAAAAAGAATATAGATACATTTACAGGCTATCTGGTAAATAAACAAATGCTTTTTTTATCTTGTTTCCTCCTCCTCATCTTTTTTTATTTTCTCCCCAGGTGGTGTGCAAAGAGGGGGTTTGGAACATGAGGGCCTACTGGGAGGTGGAATACTCAGGGTGGGTGGTAATTGGAGTCACCTATGAAGGAGCAGGGCGGAGGGCAAATAGTGGGCCAAGTGGTCTGGGAGAAAATGAGGAGTCCTGGGGTCTGTGTTGGTCAGGCACGTGTTACGAGATCTGGTTCAATGGCATGAACAAAGACATCAGAGACGTCCCGTATTGCTCCAGAATTGGAGTTTACATCGACCAGCCTGCAGGGATTATCAACTTTTATAATGTGATTGGCGAGGGAGCAGAGAGGGAGGTCAAACTGTTGTATAATGTCAAGACAACGATTGAGAAGAAGATTCTTCCAGGTTTCTGGGTGGGAATTCAGTCCTCATGCACAATACTGAGGAAAACAGAATGAATACATCTGTGTGATGACGTAGCAGTCAAGTTTTGACTCTTGAGCGGCTAATGTTTTAAGTACATACTCATGTAAGTCTTATTTTAATGCCTTAATGAGCCTGGAGTTATTAAAAGAAAGTCATTCATTGTACTCATTGTCATAATTTCTAGAGAAATATTTTTCTATTCTGTGTGCTTTTTTGTTGAATATGCATTTATTTGATGGTGTATGCCTGGTTCTTTTGCATCATACTAGATATTTGTGAACTAATAATGTTATCTATGAATGTCGAGTGTCATGAAACTTCATGCAATCTGAAATAAAGTAGGTATTTAAACCAACCTTTTTTGTTGTTTTTAAATTACACCACAACTCATTCAGAGTTGTGTCACATTTTAAGTTCAACAAATATGTGTGTGCAAAACCTTGTCATGCACATAAAAGAATTAACCAAGAGGAGTTTAACAACTGGTGCTTGACCACGTTTACTGCCTCTCGTTTTTCTGTCTGTGATTACTCCCTAACGGGTGAAAGCCCTTTTGTGTTTGCTAAGGTTGCACACAGTGTGAAGTGCTTACAGAATCGATCCTCTCTGGATTTAGCTCTAGAGTAAAGAAGGAGAGGAAATCAGTTCCCTCTGGGTGATAGGGGCTTTGATATGTGAGAGCCTCCAGCTTGAAGATCCTATTCCTACTCTGACAGGTGTGCCTCAACTCCTGCTGCTTTCACACCTAACACATGAGCTTTACAGCAACTAAAAGTGGGACACACGGACAAACACAAAACATTCACACTCCTGAAGGCGCAATGCATCACACAACCTAATTTAACAAGCTCCATAAAGAGCCCTAATAATCAAGTACACACATGAGCCATGCCAGTCTTTATAGACTCTGCTGTCATTTCTCTCACATACTGTACAATGAAGGTCATGAGACAAGTTGGCAACCCTTAAACATATAGGTCATTGAAGCCATCTCTCTCCCAAGTGGGTCACAAATAAAAATGCTACAGGAATTAACAGTAGAGAGTGAAAACGACGTGAAAGGGGTTATACACTGTCATTGCTCTCTTTGTGATGGCGCACACAGGGATCTGTTTTCAGTGAAAAAGCTTTAAAGAGCCACTGTATACCAGCTGGTCAGGTCCAGGCAGCAGTCCCACACAGTGACAAGCTTGTGAACACGGCGGAGCTTTTAGGATGATTCCCTCGGGAACTACTGGAGCCCAAAATATGAGTTAAAAGGAGAGTGTGTGTATAGCATACACACATATACATAACTGCTGAGCTTCACTTGTGATATATAAGTGTGATTTATGCTGTGATGAATGTGAGTGAGAATTTATGGTGGGTATGAGCTTGAACAGTTAAACCCATATGACAGATACAAACAGCCATTGTGGAGCAGTACAAACAGAACTGGACACCATGATCCAGGAATAATCACACCCAGAGCCCCGGCGCCCTATACGTTTGTGTCAGGATGTGTGAGTGTATATGCCAGGCATGTGAGTGAGTGGTAACTCTAAGCTTGTGTCATGAGCAAAGTGGTATACGCTATGCAAGTGTCACATATAGCATTACATAGGTCTAGAGGATGCATGAGGGAGTGTCCCATATTTCACTGCTCTGGACATGACAGACTCCAGTACAAACACAAACTCCACAACTTGTGTGAGTGTTTTACAGCAAAATTTATGATGAACCAACACTTGAATGTGAAATTGATAAATAAAGGGGAAACTGTATTATTTCTGAACATGTCTCATGTCAGATACCTGTCCTCAAAAAGAATTTACCAGCTTCATGTGAACACTTGTGACCAGAGTTCAGTAGCTGGTTCTAAATTACATCTACTCCATGTGCTCCCATGTTATTATTCCCACCCAGACCAACACCAGCCTACTAATGATACATAGCACACATTTATTCTCACACTATTGGTCCCAGCAGATTTACTGTCACATGGGTTCTGGCCCACGTTTAAACTGTCTACAGTCTGACATGGACCATGTGAGTGTCAGTTTCATGTTTCTTTCTCTCGTTCTTTGTATGCACAGAACACACACACACACACACAATATGTCTAAATATATATACACACCACCATCATTCATCTTCATTGCCTTGGTTGTCTATCTACAACCACAAATGCCAACCTAGGACTTGCGATGTTATGACATATGGGAAACTGAATCAAGGCTACAAAAATTTGTGATGTCACCAAACCTGGAAGCAAAGTGGTGAAATCATGCTAAATGAAACAGTAACATTCATGTTCATAGAAATGACAGTACTTTTAAACGCAACATTCAGTTACAGTTTTGAGTATTTAATGCAATGTTGCACTTTACAGGTCAACACACATAAAAATATTGTAACTGGTACTCTTTTTGTCTTTCTGGGTTAGTTCACCTGTAAATAATCATGTGTGTGTGTGTGTGTGTGTGTGTGTGTGTTTGTACTCCTATCATTGTGAGGACAAGTGTGAAAGATGCCAAGATGGGAAAATGTGTAGAAAAACTTATTGTGTGTGTATTTCCTGGATACACACACTTTTTGCTCTCTGCTGCCCCCTACTGTCTGTACAGTACTAATCACATAAAGGCCTGTTCAGTCCTGGTACACTATATGTCTGAGGTGATCTTATCACAAATGAACGGCTTTAAGGAGGTGTTCTTCTGTTTTCCTTACACTTTACATGACCAACACACTCATTAAACATGCCGTTGAATCTAAGCCATCCATCTACTGTCTTTATAATTCGCTCTCCTCACCTGGCCTATTTGTCAGATAAGGCTCATATGTAAGATGCATGTTAAAAGAAAGCACAGCTCCACTATCAGCAGCTATAGGGCAGGGATCATGCTCACTGCTTCAAAGGACTGTCAGTGTAAGCTCTTAGATGGACAAAATAATAAAACAGCTCCACCTGGTGGATTCTTGCTGTCTGTACAATACAGAGGATGAACCATTTTCTCCCTGTGACATATGTTTCCATTAAAAGCAATGAAACTAAACAGGGTGAAGAAAACTGTGAATCCGTGATGATGACTGATGATGACTTCCTAAATATTTAAACAATAACACAAATGTTATGACTTTCTATAATGTCAAACTCTATATCTTTTCTAGGTTAATCGAATTAATCATGTTATATCTGTATTAAAATAAAGACTCATTCATTGTATCTTTTACAGAGTTATCATCTGTGTCTTTTAGAATATCATTATGAGGGCAAACTGTACAAAAACAATGCAATAATAATCAAATCTAGATATCTGAAATAATAAAGAAAATAATATCTGTAAAACAAAGCTCAGGTTGTTGTTTTTCTGTGATTACACTAATATAACCTGGATATGAAACATGACATTATGAATTTCATTATATCTCATGATATTTCCAGCTGATTAGTTGTAAACTTGTGGAATTATGAGACAAATGAAGAGCCAGCGTTCACAGCTACTAATCCATTGCTGAGTCACCCTGACAGTTTTGTGACTGTAAAGACATTCCTCTGAGAAAGAGGCACAGTTCTGAGAAGAACAGCCTTCCTCCATATTTCCAGGTACTGCAGCAAAGTTTAAAAAGGAAGTTGACAGCCACCAGCTTGGGGGTAGATGTGATTGACTCAAAATGAAGGCAGCAGGCACCAGTGACACTTCCACTGTCATTTAAATATATAGCTCTTTTTTTTTTTTTTATTAAGTTAATTTATTCGATTATCATCACAAAATATCTTGTCTGTTAAATACTGAACACTCTGGGGGTCCATATGACAGTTATGTTATGCTGTGTCTTTTGTCGTGAACTACATTTCCCAAGAGCTTTGAAACCACTGGTTCTGCTTCCTGAGTGGGACCGCCGCACAGGTTGTTCAGTGTGTAATAGGAGATAATGAGTAGCCACGCAGCTGTCAGTCAACAGGGCTGCTTGTGAAGCATGCTAAATAGGTGGGGTCGTAAATATCTGGAGGCAGACCGATGTGCCCCCTGTGAGAACTGGACATCCTGGGCATCTAAGTTCACGACCTTTCTGGTTGAAACCAAATGGCCAAATGACATGTGAGACACTAATTATAAGATGGCATGATTACTATTTGAGCACTGTGCATTGGTTTGAGTGTTTAGTGCCACACCTGCAGTGCTTTGTGTTTTAAACATCAGGCATTTTGAGCAACAAAAGAGCTGTGATAGTCATACATTTCAGTAGTGAGTATCAACCAGCCAGGCCTTGTTGCTGTCCCAAAGGAATAATTTTAGACTTGACTTTTCTCTTATCTTCCCTGTTCTTGTAGCACTTAAAATTCCTTTGATATCTTCCTCTTGTGCGACAATAATGCCAGCTCTCCTGAGGCATGTGTGGTGGTCTGCTCCTGAGTATCAGCTCTCACTTTTCCTTTGAGTGTCGCTTCTCTCTCTGTCTAGATTTTTGATATTATTCATGGCGCGAAATGTTCTCACTCCTCTCATCTTAAAGCACTGACATCTGTCTTTTTTTTTTACCCCCCTTACCGGCGGATTTAGTTGAGCACCATCTTTCTCGCATGCCGCCTCCGAGTCAAGTGCATTAGTGCATACTTCAGTTTCTATCTTGAGAATGTTTGAGGAGGAACTCCAGAAGACGCTGACTCAGTGCATGAGAAAACCTAAATAAGAGCCTACCATCTGGGAAAATGCTTTTGCCTAATTGCAGAAACCTTTAAAGTCTAGACACTGTAATCATAAGACAATGGGATCATGTCTGACATTTAAATGCTACCTTAGATATATATGTTATGTGTATACTTAACAAAAAACTTTTTTTATTTAGTTTGTTATTCTTTAACTATTTTTGCTTTGCTGTGTTTTCATTAAAAACTCTCATTTTCTGGACATGTTCAATTATGATCTATTGCAGCCTTAGTATCCTATATTGATCATTTGCTACATTGTACAAGCTGTGTTTAAGGGTTACAAGTGAAACAAATATTTCTGGCCTTTGCACTCAGCTGTTCATACTCTGAATGGCTGGGCCTTTATCAGAGATGATCATTCAAGACTGGCATCCAAATCTTTAATTGTCATAAAGCTAAATGCATAGAGTTGAGAAATGAAATTCAAATAATGCAAAGGGCAGAGCAGGAGAATGAGAGAACAGCTGTTTTTTTTGTAAATTCCTAAGTCACAAACCCACTCTCGGCTAAAGACAGAGAGGCTGTCAGGGGCAGAGGCGGGTGAGAGGGAGGGACGGCGAGGAAGAAGAAGATGGTGGGGGTAGAGATAGAAAGGGGCTCACAGAGAGTGCACTGTTAGAAGACAGTGAAGCGGGCTGAGTGTTAACAGCCCGCGTAGGTAGATCACTGCACAGACACTGCCGCTGCAAGTCCGAGCGTGAGAGTGAAACAGTGAGAAACAGAGAGGGAGATTCACACGTATGGGCAGGGAAGCAGAGTGTAACAGAAGAGCGTTGTGACCATTTGGGCAACAGGAACTGGAGGTAGCCTAGAAGAGGGCAGCCAAGCCTGAGGAGATGCTGTGAGGAAACGTGCCAAGTGATGGAGCTTGAAGCAGCCAGCAGGCGGATACAGTTAGTCAGGTAAAGAAATATGGCATCTTTATTAGGATTTATGTCTTGTGAAATTGATTGAGCAATTATAATTTGAACAGTAAACATTTGTTTCAGTTACACATTTGAGTGTGTTTCAGGATAACTTGATAAATCCTGTATATTCAATCATTTAATAACTTTACGGTCATTTTCCATTCACTGAACAGACTGTTACTGTTGCTCATGGTAAACGGGATGGGGAAAGAGTGCAGCTGAAGTGATGCATTATCTGTGGCTGAGATATAACAGGCCCGCTGGGAGACTTTTTCTCAGCTTTGCCAAGCTGTCATCTCCCAGCTGCATTTTACCTGCAACTTTAATGTCATTTAAACCTAAATGTAATATCCACATCTGTTTGAAATATGCTGCACATACAGCAACGCCATGTCCTCATTAGGAAATGTCCTCAGGAAAGCATGCATGTAGTTGAGGCAGTGGCTTGTTAAACATAAGGTGGAATGTGTTACCACGATTTTGTTGACATTAAAAGGCATGAGACTGTGGGAGACATGCAAATGTTTTTGTTGACGGAGAGGGGGGATATTTCTGCTGCCTATGTATTCAACATGCTCTGTGTCCAACTTCACATGATGCTCCAGAGTCTTTGGGTGCCACAAAGCACACTCTGTGTGGTACACAAACCCACTATTTGTCCTCCAGTCCTTCCCTCTTTAGCATTTCAAGTCTTCTCCTCCAAGACCCCCGCTGATTAAGAAGGAGATTTTCCAAATATTTCACGACACCCACATAACCCCCAGCGGCTATGAGGTTGTTAGTCCTTGCTCTCCTCTCTGACAAAGACTAAATTGTTTTCCTTGATTTACTCCGTGTCTCACTTGTAGTGAACTGTTGTTGATACCGACATAGATTGCAGAAGCTACGCCACGTCAAACCACCGGGTCACCCACGAGTGCTTGTGGAGGCTCCATGTGAGACGGTTCTCATGAATTTTTATCAAGTTCATCTCTATTGTTGTTTCATGAAGGTCAACAACAGCGCTGCAGTTTAGATAAGCTGTGAAATGACGCCGTGCTGAGGAAGCTGCAGCAGGTGCAACTTAATGAAGCTGAGGATCAGTTTTAAAATCTAAACCAGAAAATATCACAAAAAACACACGTCCAAGCAGATATATAAAGTGCTAATACAACAAGTTGTTGCTGAGTGGTACACAGTTTGGTGAGATAATAATTTTTTCAATGGCTGTACATTGAAATTCTTCAACTTCTCTTTTATCAATATGGCCATACAGTAAGAATACAGTAAGAAAGAGATTACAGGAGGTTAAAGTTGCACCGCACTATAAGTGGTTTACTTGAATTTAAATTATAATTAAAAATTTTTTTAAAATTAGTTTTTTAAAAAGATGGACAAAATCTAATTTCTTCAAACTGTGGGGGATGGTATAGCAACAAATTTAAGAGTAAAAGGTCAGTTTAACAAATAGAAATTCATGTGGTGTGTAATTATATAACAAATTTGATAATGATAATAATGTTACAATGAATTAACACCAAAGTTTATAATATAAAACATGAGAGGTGAGGTAAGTTCAGGTGTAGGAAACATGCTACTCTGTGACCTGAGGCACAGGAGCAATTACGCTGATGAATCCTCGAAGAAACAGCTTGACTGTACAGAAACCCCCCTCCCCCTCCCCTACACATTTGTCCTCAACATGCCACTTTACTTCCCGGCACCACACTCTTTTATTTTGGTTTCTGTCCTAAGCAGTCTACGCTGCAGTTCTGCAGTTTGGGACGCATTCCAAATCTCGTCTGTCATACCAGCCTGTCCCAATGCTGCCAGATTGGTTTTCACACTGTCCCAGGCCCCTCCCTGCTACCACGGCGACACAGCTGTCACCTGTCAGTTTCATGGTGGGGATGCACACCGGCCTGTTATGGCTCAGAATAGACTGGTGGGAGAGTTTCGCTGGAAACGGGAGAGCACAACGCTGAGTCTCTGAGAGAATGAACAGTTGACAAGGAGAAAAATCTCAACTATACAAGAATGTGGCATATGTGATCTCGAAAATTATGGGACTGGTGCTGCTCATGGGAGTGACTGACTGTTTCTACAGGGAGAGAATCTGGTTCAGTTTGTATTGGTAAGGCCTCATCAACCACTCTCGGCTAGTTCATTCAAATATATAGGCCAACCATACAGGGAGTTGTTGCTGAGTAATTGTGCATGTGTGTGTGTGTGTGTCTGTGTTGACATTTTGTGTTTTTCAGATTTATCATCTGATTTGAAAAGAATAAACAGTATTTGTCTTTCTTGTGCTCTTTTATGTGTTTATAATACAATTATGATGTATTTTCTTGACCATAAAGGCACTTGCATAGACCCAGTAGTGGTTAAAGTTAATAGTAAGGGGAGGCTTTTGCTTAGGCTTAATGTCTGCATTACTCCTAATGTTTTTATTAAAACAGCTCATCTTCTTCTAATTGTTATCTAATGTGTTTCAGCTGTATTGTTAATGAATTTTCTTTTTTTCCCTGCAGAATGGATGATCAGGACAGAGTGAGCCAAGCTTCCAGTGTGGCCACTATCTCCTATTTTCCTGTCAGAAAGGTTTGGTTTTCAGCTTTCATGGTTGTCATGGCGTTATAAGAATGTGTGGAAGGATTTATTTTTATTTTATTATGTGACACTGTTTCTTTGTTATTTTCTCTTTCGATGAGCAGGAATGTGATGGGAAGGTGCAAAACTTTGGGAAAAGATGTCAAGCTGCCAAGAGAGACCCCAATTGTGCGGTGGTAATCAGAGGATGGCTTAATAAAAAGGTAATTTCCCAAACTTCTAATGATCTGCTCATTTTGTACCTTGATCATTGTTTGTTAGCTCTGTAATTAATCCTCCCTCTACAGGATAGCTCCGGTTTGAAGCTATGGAAGAGAAGATGGTTTGTTCTCTCCAACTACTGTCTGTTTTACTACAAAGGTAAGCAGCACAGTGGAATGAGCTCTTTCATATGTGCCCTGGATGAACAACAAGGCATCTCTTCTTTTGTTCACCTCTCTCCTGCCCCTCCATCAGACAGCAGAGAAGAATCTGTGCTCGGCAGCATCCCACTCCCAAGCTACAAAATCCTGTTCTGCACACCACGGGAATGCAAGAACAGAAAGTTCACCTTCAAGGTATCAGCGTTTAGTTTAACTCTTATATCAGCCTTGTGGGCGCAAAATGTAAGATATATTGTTAAGAGGAATTTTGTTTTACAAATTATACAAATTATATGGATTATTTAAGAAAATGAATTTGGTACTTAATCTTAAAGCTGTATGGTTCATGTGATAATGGTAAGCACATATATATGACCTGTCAATACTAATGAGCTGAGGGTACGAACAGAACCAGCACTCAGGTGTCATCCTCACCTTTTAGAAAGTCTGGAAGTTAGATTCTCTGTCTATTCCTCCATAATTTATACTCCTTTAGTCTGTAAGAGTTCACAGGTGACCAGATTCAAATTAATATTATCATGAGTATCCACAGCAGCCAAACAGACAATTATTAATCTGAACCACCTCTCCCACACTTCCCGTTCAGTTTTCTATTTCCTGTGTGTTTATTTTCATTTGCTTTCTGGCTACAAAACGGTGGCCTATATGTGTAGGAGCATTTCGCTGTTTTTGTATAAAGCACATCCTGTAGGTGGTTATCAAAAAATCTATCTGCCATGTTTGGGTAGTTTAGTTTGTGTTCCACATTCCAGAGACTAAAAGACTGTATCTTATTACATTAGCATATGTAAATGTATGCAAATGTGCTTTAAAACAGAAAGGATTAAAAGTTGGCTTCAGTAATGTAACCACTTTTAACTAGACTGAAAAATATCATTAAAACATAATTCTTCTATTTGGCTGTTAAAGTAAATCAACTGCCATTGATTCTTCATTGTGAGAGAAGTAACAGTGTAAACTTGTGGATGATTTGTCTAATATTAGGTGGTGCACCAGGGAATGCGCTCTTACTTCTTCAGCGCTGACACTCAGGAGGATATGCTGGGTTGGGTCCGAGCTCTCAGCCAGTCTGCTGCGATGGAGCCAGACAGCTCCATGAACAGGTACAACTCCTTCCTGCGGATATGAGGTGTTATGTAATGAAACGATTACACTGTGCACTGAGACTGAGCCAATTTTTTTTTTCTTTTTTTTTTGTTACACCTTTTCAGGCGTTGCTCAAGTTATCAGGATTTCACACAGATAGGTGGCAGCACTGAATCAGTGGATTTCCCTAAATCTCCTTCTGATGGAGAGGGGCCTTCCCAAAAACACAGGCATGTCAGCAGGACTCTGAGCGAACCAAGTCATTTCACCAGTGGGAGGATGGGGACGTCGCACTCAGAGCAGAGGGGGAGGCGGAGAGTGCGTCAGAGGAACAGCAGGTTGTCAAGTTGTTTTAAGTGTGTGAGGGGCACATACAGTAGTTTAATCCCAGTGGTTCATGTAAAAGTCCCAGGCTTAGCATTTTGTTTGTCTTCACAGCCCTTCAAATAGTGCACCCAGTCCCCCTGAATTCAGCAGGAGGAGAGCCTGTGGTCCAAATCAAGAGGAGGATTCGTTTCCAGGCCAAAACACACCACCCATCCAAACAGAAACTCTGGGAACAGGTTCTTTGACCTCCAGAGGTCAACTGGGGTCCAGACCTCATACACCAGTGGGAAGGGTTGACATTCGACCTCAAGATGACCCGGTCATGGTCCCACAGACCCTTTACTATGCACCTGCCTCACCTAGCCTGGAATTCAAATCCCCTCCAAATACTCCAGTGTCAGAAAGGTTGCAGAACCTCAGCAAGGTCAGGACAAAAACTATTATTAAACTGCATTATCCAAATTTTGATCTAAAATGTTAATTTTTTAAAAACTAAATATTGTCACACACATATGATGAGTATATACTAAGGCAGTTTAGTCTTTAATTTTGAAGCCTGTTGATTAATGGTACTGAATATTTAAAAATGACATAATCAGATATTACTTTTCTTTGTGTTATTTTGTTGTAATTGCTTTAAAGGGGCATTCATACATACCGTTCTGGTCATCATCTTGTGAAACAGCATAGCTTTATAGTATGTGACATTTCAGCCGCTGTCACTTTGATTTGGATCACTCTAGTTACATTGCTAAATCACTGGAGTGCCCCTTTAATATAATTTTAGTCACTAAATGTCTCCTGTCACTCAAACCCTATCTCTTTGTTTGCAGCCCATACCTACATATGGTTCAGTCCATCATATCCCAGGTGGAAGAAGACCTTTGGGAAAGGTGATTATTCCAGTATGGTGTAGTATAGTACTGTAATGAACAATAGATGTAGAGCAAAACCAGACAAATGTGCAGAACATCACATTTATTGATTACATCTCCATTCCTATTTAGATAGTTACTAAAATAAATTAACGTATTTTAGTCTTTTAGTCTTGAACTGCTTTTCTCACTTGATTGTTATCTACATGCTCTTTTCCTTTAGAGCTACTCTACAGGGGCACATGCAGACTTATTGCCCCCTCTGCCCCCCTCATCGAGAGCCGCACACGCTCCCCACCCACCACACCACCACCACCACCATCACCACCATCACCGCAGCCATTTATCTGTTTGTGTGCTACCGCCAGCTATGGTACAGCCCGCTCTACTGTGCTGTGTGCTCTTGTGTGCTGTGTGGGACAAGAAACTGTCAGCGGTGTCCTGGCGTTTTATATTTGTGTTGTGTCGACTTAAAAGCTGTTTTTCAATGTCTGTGTTGGCTTTTAACAAAAGGACTCTAACACTATTAGCTGTTGTGTGTATGTCACTAACTTGTTTTATGTCCCTGTCACCGTTTGATATTGTCACAAATATTTGTACTGTCAGTTTTTATTTGTTGCTAACAAATCATATAGTATGCTCATTATTATTATTATTCATTAATTGTGGTGTTATATCTGAAGATATTAAATCCATTTATCTGTATGTTTGGTCGTATTACAATGATAACATGTTACATAAATACTACTGCATGAAGTTGATGTTTTCTAAATAACAAGTGCATCCATATGTAAGTAAATCTTTTGATCTTTTTTTTTTCCAACACATGGCTGAGAGCGCTCAAGCTTGTGTCGTGCTCTTTTGAAAGACAAGCTCAGTCAGTAACATTCAAGCATTAACAGTCAAGCATTCAAGCATTAACCTGCACACAACGCCATAAATAACTGTGGTGGTCGCAAAGAGATTAAAAAAATTATTTCATGAAAACACGGACTTCTAGTTTTATATTTAAAAAGCCTGTGAACAAGAAAAACAAATACCAAATACTATTATACGAGTGTTTTTTAATAAAAGTGACCTTAATGCTTTCTAGGCCTCAAAGCCTGACTCGAGGGAGACCCCACAAATCAGACCTCTTGAAAGTGATGCAGATGTGAGTATTCACAATATTTCCATGTGGCTATTTATAACAGCCACCAGACTATGATTCAGTCATTTATCATCCTATTAGATGTTTCTCTTAGTAGACACAAGTTATATTTTCTCTACAGGCTGTGTTGACAAGGTTGTGTGGGTGTGACAAGCTGCTGCAATCACTGTCTGTAGAGCTGTCCCAGCTGCAAATGGATAAGGTACTTGAGTATTTTTGAACAATTACAGTTGCACCGAACCCGTGACAACCAAATCTCATTCATAGTTAAGTATTCTGTCCATTCTAGTTAACATTGTAACTATACTTCTCAAACTGAGACACTAGTGTCCTTTTACAGGATAGTGTCCAGTGTGCGTTGGAGGTGTCCAGACTGCAGCTGGAGGAGTGGCAGAGCCAGGGGCCCCGAGCCCAGGAAGAGGCACTGACCCAGAAGGCTTTGCTCCAGGAGGATCTGGTCACAATCCGAGCCAGAATGTGTGACGTATCATTGGTGTGTAAAAACCCCTGGTGGCAGTGAACCCAAGCGAGACAAGCAGTGGCACTGCATAGATCCTTCTAATTTAGTGGCATACATGTAATCTAGTCTAATCTAATCTAACCTAATCTGATTGAATATAATCCAGGCTTGTTGATGAGGGATTATTTATTGTTTATACATCTGTCTCTTTATTTTTATTCAGGAAATGGAGAGGGTGTGGAGCCAATATGAGAGAATGGAGAGTGAACTGTCTGTTATTCGCTCACACCTTCAGCACATCTGTAACTTTGGAATACCACAGGTACTTCAAACAAAAAGTATACTCTCTATACACATCTATACATTATATATAACAATACAAGTGTTTACAGTTACTGTATGTCTATCAGTCTCAAAGCTGCTTTGCTTCTGTGAATGTTTTCCCCTTTGGTTTAATTAAGTGCATCTCCATTTGTGTGTGTTTGCGTTCACAGTGTTGGACCGGATTCACCCGGAGGTTCAACATTTCATAAGTAAAATCATTTGTTTTTTTCTTATCAGGAGCAGTCTCAGGCTCAGAGAGAGCTGTGGATGATGGAGGACATACTCGCTGGACTGAAGGTCAACAGGGATCATTTCCGCTTCTTGCTGGGACTACAGAGACACCACAGTAAGAATCAGCTTCTCCTGCTGCTATGTTTAGTCTGGGGCTCATGAAGACATTTAGCCTACGTTGCACATGCTCTTAGAGTTACGCCAGTTTGCAAAATGCTAATTTTGATCCAGTGTGTTGGTGGTGTAATCATTTAGTACATTTCTAAACCTGTTGAAATACAGTGATATGTTTTAGTGTATATTTCTGTATTAAGTTGAGGTGATAATTCAATAACTTAAAATGCTCTAGTGCATAATGAGTTGAGTGTCAACATATCACTTGTACTATAATTATTGTCCATGAATATTTCATGTATACAACATACAGCATATGGTTGGATTGCTCTAGAATTCCTAGATGGGTGAACAGATGCAGTAAATTGAATTAATGTAAGCTTCACCAGGTAGCATGTGCAAGAATACAGCCATCCCATTAATCTAATGCACTAGGCTTCATTACCAAAGAGCCTGTCAGTTATCAAGTTGTTGTTTTTTTTTACCTTTTATCTAAAAAAGGAGAAGAATGGAGGGATAAATCAAAACTTCAGAGAAACAGAAATATCCAAAACTCAAATCCAATGCCAGTAATGTATTTAAACCAAAAGGTTGAACAGTATGTGCATCTCTGTTTTGTCTTTTAAGCCTTTGGAAAAAAAATCAAACAATTACTCCTTGCTGCCATTTGGGGTCGCCAGTGTGCATAACAGTGTGATTCATCCTGATTATGCATATGAAACCTGACAATAGATCAGCAGTGTCAACACTGTGACCTTTTCTGTTCCCCTCAGTGTTCCAGCCCCCGGCCCCACATCCTGGATCCCCTGGCTCTCCCACAGAGAGGCTGCAGAGTGGACTGCCAATGGTGCGACTCGTGTCTGTTATTTCTTTGTCAGCGACCCCTGACATTTGTTGTCTTCGTATGAACAAACATGGAATTGTTGTTCACTCAAGGCAAAGATTAAATCAGTGTGCTGGCATTTGCTGACTAGATCTGTGGTTTCTACAGAGGTTTTCTGATACTGTGCCAGCTGTGTTTCTGTGGAGTACCCTTGAGATCAGTAGATCATGAATGTTGCTGTCATGTGTGATGAATCTACATAGATGGTAGAGATACAATTTTATCTCCAATCGTTGCATCACAGTTTTTATTCAATTCCTTGTGACTATGACCCCAACAGGATTTCGAACAAGAGCCACCAGCCCGCCCAGCGTTACCCCAGGAGCTACTGGAAAGCCAACAGAGCCGGTACCAGGGCCATGGCTATACAGAGTCACCATATGAGGTAGGAAATATTGATCCATGGCATTATTTTTGTCAGATATGATCTGCTCTGAACATGTTTTCAAATTTTTCTGTGTTTATATTTCAGGGAATCTACAGCCACGCTGTTGATCCTGCTCACAGAAGAGGGAACAGCCAGCCTGACCTCCTTAATGTGAAAGCACCAAGAGACGCATCTGGTTGGCACAGATACACTCATTATAAATAGAGTACATAAAAGAGTTATTTTAACACAATGGCCAGTGGATTCATATTTTCTGACTAATCTAATATCAAACAGCTTTAATAGGTGCTTTATGCAAAGGCTAAATGGTTTTGTTGGTCCCCAATGGCTTTGTTTATCCTCCACCCTCATATTTCCTGTTCCTCTTTCTTCCTGTCACCATCTCCTCCCACCCATCCGCTCGCCCTCCTTGTATCCTTCTCATCCTCTTTCCTATATTTTCATTTCATCTTAAGAATCTCAGTCTGGTTCAAAATGGATCCCACCAGACACAACCAACCAATCGACTAAGGTTTGATTCTTCATAATTTCCTGTTTGGCGGTTAACCATATGTGGTATGCATGCAGTGTGATCCAAAATGCTCCAAATATAGAAGCAGTCAAAGCTGATTTTTTTTTCCTCTTTGCAATCACAGCCAAATTCCAATTCTTTGATTCTCTCATTTTCCTTGCAATTAGGGCATGTTGCAGTGCCTGTTCTAGGCAAGAGGGGGAGGCAGAGGTTCATGACTCCTCACAGTAGCTCAGTCTTCTCACTTCTGCCACCCAACCCCCCTTTCGCACATGCTCACATACATGTGAACATACAGATGCAAGCAGCCATTCAAGTAGCCATGCATACACATACATTTCTGCATAGACAGATGCAAACACACGGCCCTGATAATAATAATCTGTATCTGTCTCTTAGTGGCATTTTTGAAATGCAAATGATACATTGTGTGTCTTGTTTTACCTTTGCTATGTGCATTCTGCTAAGGTCCGGAGCTCATAAATGACTCCTATGTTTTCTAGAAGATGAAGATGAGTGAAGAAGAGCAGGTTGAGAGGATGAAGAGAAATCAAGAGAGGCTGAGTAACAGGAAGAAACCTCCCATGCCCACTCCAGGCATCCAGAGTTCAGAAACAAGAGAGGAGGTTAGAGAAATAACTGATCAGTATAACTGAATAAATCAGCATATAACATCATATACCAACAGACCTACACTTGCTCTACTTACATAATTACTATCTTGGTCTTTCCTCAGGCGCCCTTTCCTTTAAGGGTGACACGTGTGGTTACAGCTGTGCTACCGTCCTCTCTTGTGGCCCGGCGGGTTTCTGTCGAGGATCCCCCGGCTGAGCTTGACACTCTACTGCCGGAGCAGATCCCACCTGAGATGCAGCAAAAACTGACTGAGCAGAGTAAAAAAATGTTGAATAAGCCACCCAGGCATCTGCTGCTGGAGAGCCCTGATCAAAACCAGTCTTTGGGAGAAATGCAGCAGGATCAGCCAGTTAAAAGGATGAGCAGGCAGCAACATCTGGGTGCACTGAGGGCTTCCAAGAAAGAGTCACGGCAAGACGTGAGCAGAGCTGAGGCTCCAGAGACTTCAACGAATGAAGCTCGAGACCATGCAGGTTTAGGAAATGGAAGAGAGAGCTCAGACACCAGGGGAAGACTAAATGAAGTGAGATTAAATAACAATGAATTCAAAATCATTATATAAACATTTCTCATAAGATAAAAATAAAAAAACATGAAATGTCAACCTCATACACTAATGTTACAATGACTGTTTTAAGCTGTGTTCGCGACCCTCATCAGAACATCAGTGTTAACTCTCATTGCATCAGTAATAATGTTAATTCCCTCACATCATGTTAACCTACAAAAATGAGTTATTGCAATGATTTATCCTATAAGGTAGGTTCGTTGCGGTGTAGTATGTGTTCTAATATGGGACTGCTTTAGCAGGCAGAGGAACAACTCACTGCCCTCCTGACCCCTGACATGGAGCCCAACCCCTGTCTGACCCCTGAACAGAGAGAGGCCAAACTCCGCCGTGTGGAACGAATACGTGAGAGAGTCATGCGAAGGTGGGATATGTAGTCATTTATATCTAAATGTGTGTTTACATGCTTTAGGTGCATTTCACAAATCTATCTATCTATCTATCTATCTATCTATCTATCTATCTATCTATCTATCTATCTATCTATCTATCTATCTATCTATCTATCTATCTATCTATCTATCTATCTATCTATCTATCTATCTATCTATCTATCTATCTATCTATCTATCTATCTATCAGTGCAGTCAGAGAGAGTGTCTCTATGCACACTCCACATCCAATCAGGGGGGAGGGGCAGGACCTTCACCAGGAGCCCCCTGACAGAGCTAAAAAACAAAGGAGGAAATTAGGTACGTATGGTACTCCCCAACACAAAATCAATAAGTTAAAGATTGGAACTGAGATCAAGTTGCTAAACTGAGAGTACAGGTTCATTGATTTCAGTTGCATTTGCATAATCAGTGTATTTCTTCCAGGTAGCTTTTACAAGCCATTAGCTTTTACAGTGAAATACCAAAGGAATTCTGTATCAGTATAAGTACATGCTGCCAACTACTTGCGCACTAACTTACTGGTAAGTTCTTCTTCGGCTTTCAGAGCTTGAAATCCAACCATCTTACGTTGGCTATGCAGACAATGCCCGAAGTCCAGCAGAACATGAGTTTTCAAGTGGAACATCTCAAGATGAAGATGAAAGAGACGCAAATGTGACACAATTTAAAAGTCAGGTCAATTTTGGGGACAAAACACAACGCAAAGATCACAGTGGAAGAGCAGGGGTTGCCAAACCTAAAATCAAACGTCCAGCCTCACCATATCATGTAACATCGATGACTGTCTACCAAAAAGATGGAGGCAAGGGATTTGTAAGTTGCAAGATTGCAGAGGAGAAAAAGCTTGAAGAACCTTCTCTTGATGATAGCGAAAGTAGTTCTTCATCCTCAGATCTGCGAGCCAAGTGGTTCCTCTCTACCAACCAGTGGCCAGGGTTCATACCTTTGCAGATCCCTGGCCTAGACTCACTGGGCAGCGAGGAGAGACACCAGACCGACATCGAGGAACAACCAGCATGTGCTGAAGATGTGACTGATTCTGGTGAAATGTCATCTACAGTGTGCGAAAGCTTAGAGAAAATGAAAGAGAACCATTCACTCTTCTATAAAATTGCATGCGACATCAGTATCTCAGACACAGAGATAACAAAGAATGATGGGAATAATGCCCAGCCATCACGTGGGCCAGAAGAGGAAGAAGGACCCCAGATGGCTGAATCTGAACCATTGGCCACAACCATTAATGTTGGGGGATCTCCTAGTGAGGATAGCAAGGATTCAGATGTTGATGAAAAGAGGCTCTCAACTGATGATAAACTCGAAGATTCAACAGTGGAAATAGAGAATCAAGCAGCGTTAAATACCTCAGTCAGTCCAGCAAAAGAGACACATGTTTATGAAGAGATCCAGAAGAAAGAATGTGAAGACACCTCAATGCAAGAGAGCCAGCCGAAAGTCCAAGAAGCTGATAATCAAGCTTCTGTTGAGGATGTTGGTTCTGACCAGGGCCTGGGTGAATGTGCAAAGACGAGTGAAGAACAAACTTGGGCAAAGGAGTCCCAAGATAAGAAGGTGGACCAAGAGAGATCAGAGGAGGTGAAGAAATCTAGAAGTTATAGTGAGGAGAACAAGGAGACGGTGAAGGAACGAGGCGACAGCAACTCCATCGCTCCATCCAGCTCTGTATATGAGGGTGGACGAATGGTTCGGAGTGCCTCTTTTGGGAAGGCAAGAGTAACAGTGTTAAGGACAAGTTTCTAAGAGAAAGACCAGTGACGGCTTAAGGAGCTTAAATGAATGAACTTGGCAAGGACAAAGACAAAGTTAAGTGACTTCTAGTAAAGGAAAATACCGCAAGAAGAGGGCTTAAAATGGCTGAAGGAAACTGGACTGAACTTTGAGTTTGAAGATGGTTTCATGGGAACATACAATATCAAACAATTACTCACATGTGGTTAAAAATGAATGCAAATAAAACGAAAAAGTCTTAAGAAAATTCCAAGAGAATAAAATCTATGTGTGCAGATGTAGCATTGTTTAGCTGTTGGTATAAACACCAAATATCTTGTGTATAGTTTCAGTCAAATATGTGCCAAGAATTTCAGGTTAACTCTTTCATTCCTCTCCAGATGTACACCTAACATGACAGAAATTGTAGATAGTGGCTGCTTGTGCACGGCAACATAACCCTGTTTTTCTCACTGTAACAGAATGTGTTTTGTATCTCAAATATCCTGATTAATAAATCTGCTGTGTGTTACACTGAGACGCCAACTCCTGCTTAATATGTGCAATTGTTTTGCTCTCATTTCATGCATCCTTTTTTTTTTTCACCTCAGTGAAGGTCCCCCGGGTGCTCGGGTGCTGCTCTCTGAGGAGACCTGATGCAGAATTACACGGAGCCACTGAAAATGCCTTTGTCACTTTAAATCCTTGCCGTGTCTCAGTCGATGACATCATTGTCTGAGAACACATTACATCACCCCTTTCCAGGCTCTCTCTCTTAAAGACAGCACCACCTTATGTTTACTGAGCTACACACACATACACACTTGCAGAGAGACCTGCTCATCTGTTTACAAGTGTGACATCAATATCAACATGCATATTAATAACAGCCTTTACTGAAGTCAACATGTTTTTTTGCGTGGGCTGATGAATTCGTATTGTATAGATGCTAATTATATTATGGGCTGCATCCAAAGATGTGGCAGTTTCCATAGATGTGTTAAAAGTTGGCAACTGAACATAATAACACTCATTTTAAACATATTTGTGCCATCATTGAAAAACAGTGACAATGTGGAACACTTATTGTGTTCCATTTCACACAATAAGTGCACTACTGCATAGACTGTAAATAACAGATGATTTTTTTAACAGTCTGTATTTATGTAGCAGAATGAAGGCAAGGTGACCCTGTAAATGTGAACTGTGGTTTTTGAGGGCTGCTTCTTTAAAATGAATGCATGTAAAGGTGGATTACTGGTGTATTTTAGCCCAAAATATTGGATGTCATATTCAGTTCTCACATTAGTTTTTTTTTGTTTTTTTTTACTGGTCTGAAGTTGGGCCTGTAGAGCATCATCCCACACATCTTCTGCCAGAATGAACTGCAGATATAACTCTGGTTTATTATTTACAAACTCATTTGTATGCATGTCGTTTATCAGACTTCATTTGCCCCCTTTTCAAATTAAGGAATTTAGGCTCAGGCTGCAGCTAAAAGAGCATTATGGGGTTGTTAGGAGTAAAATTTCTGTGCAGTTAGTTTGCACTTGTCTGTGATATACATACACACTGTATAATTAATCAGGTGTTTGATTGGCCTGTGAGTGCGCGTGAGTGCCTGGCGCGCGCGTAAATCACAGAGATGCGGAGAATGCTGAGAGAATGTTTCTTTAAGACCGATTACCTTCCAATCCGACAGAGGGGGAGTCTGTGGTAAGGTGGCGTATCGTCTCTCT
>OMNW01011849.1:0-13228 GCA_900303245.1 Selene dorsalis | reverse complement strand
GGGTCTTAGTAAACCACGTGGAGGAGTTGTAGTTCTCCATTTGAAATTTATTACAGTTAAAATCACAAGCATGCTTTTGAAGATTTGATGGCAAGCCGCTTAAATCTCCTGACCGACGCCATTCTTCACACTCGGTGGAGACTAATGCTATTCCACCTGTCAATCAAGCCATTAAGTTTAATTTGGCCCATTTATCTACGCCGGGGCTCCTGACTGCAGCGCTCTATCTTAGAATGCGGAATGAGGCGAAGGAGCCGGCGGGGCTACAGAAGACCGTAATGTTCTTGGGAGGCTAAACTCGGAGTGAGGCTAATGGCCTCTGCATTGCTGACTGATGGCTGCTCGTCAGCGCTGGTTGGAAACGTGGCTGCCAGCGCTCCCTCCTGTGATAATGCTATCTGTTTAATCTAAATCCTCTCTCAAGAGTACAGCACCCATGCATTACACATATGGCTGTGAGCCACTCACCCGCTTAAACAGTGGAAGTGCTGGAATTAGCAGGTTGTTAGAGGAGCTGGTGTGGCACAATTAAATAGTCTCTCGCGGTGCTGAGACATCATCAGCTACTGCACCTGTACAAGGGGCTGAGCTACGATGTGAAGTTGGGAGGCTCCAGCTAACAAGCAGAACATCTCAGTCTAAAGTGGAAAGTGGAGTGGAGGAAATAACTGCAAAGAGAAAAGCAACAGCTGGGGAAAAAAACACTGTAACACCACTGCAGGAAGGTGGAAATATAGGCTTTTTAAGTTGTGACATTTCATCTCAGCAGTAGTTTAAATTAGTCAACAGGCACCAGAGAGATGTAGTGATTAGGGCAGGTCCAAGTTCAGTCTCTCATAATGGCAAGTGTCTTTCCTGTTGAGGAGCCCTGAGGCTGTTTGGCAGGGAGTGCAGCTCGGCCGACTCGCTGAGCTCTGACCTTCCTCTGGAACGGGGCAGCAGAAAGACTCATGTGTCCTTTGGGGATTAATATACTGTCAGAGAACAATGTCTGTGCCTGGCAGACAAACAGCCCAGCCAACACATTCCTGTTTGGATCTCTGCATACACAGTTATTCTTTTCATTATTCAATTAGTGGAAGTTTTGGAACGGTGCAGTGGGAATAATAAAATGATCATCAAGACTGTTTTCATTTCATCAAATCAAAGACAAGGCTCAATTGCCCTCTCAATTTTTGCAACTTCATGCCACCTTCTGGTAGCCTTCAGTCACTACTTTGCTGGTTACTTCCAATTTACTTGAAAAACTCACATTCGGTCACAAAATCAACATTATTAAACATGTGTTATATTTGATGAAATAAGGTTTATAATGGTTTACACTAAATCACTGAGCATTTGCAACAAAACGCACACTTAAAATGTAACAGGTCACGTGTGATCTTCCCATGTTTACTGTAAAAACAAATACACAAGAGCTTCTGCTCAGGTCATAGTAGTGAAACACATGTACTACATGCACTACTATGCCATTTTTAATTAATGCTGTTTTACAATTATACCTCACTACACCTCAGAGGGAAATATTATACTTTACTACATTTACCTCAGGTAGCAGTAAGATTGCAGTTAGATAAGACAACAAAAACACGTGTGCTTCTCAGTGTTTCATAACCTCACTTTAATTCATATTTAAATCTTAGCTTCCACATGACATAGAGTAGTTTTTGTATTGCCATTTTTTTAAAGTTTTTATCCTGAGCACTCCCACCACTGTTTGATCTACATCATGTTTTCTATCTTTCTCTTTTTCTGTCTGATCGTTTAACAGATCATCAATGTTAAGATAGAAAAAAGAAATAATCATGTACTAAGTAAGGAGGCTAGTCCTAACTCTGACTAGCAACACTAGTCAGAAGCAACAGTCCACAGACACTTTGAACAATCATGACAGGGAAATGTGAACTCACCAGCTTCCCCCTCCTCTTCTGTGGAAGGACTCAGCTTTGTCCACCATGGTCTAAACTTCAGCAGACCCTTCACTTCATCGTCTTCAAACAAATCAGCTCTGCAGTGACATAAAAAAACAAGCTGACAAACACAGCCCAGGAAAAGTTACATTCAGTAGTGTTGGGGTTTATTTTCTCACTGATAAACTCACAGATAGTGGTCAGGTGAAAACGCAGATGCCTCCGCCTGCAGTCTCGCCTGCCTCCTCTCTGCTGCTGTTGTTCCCTCTGGGTTCTTGATATCAATCAAATCACTGAGTTCCTCCTGTGAGAACAAGTCAGCGCCATGAACTTCATCAGCTCTTTTCTAAAAACATTCATGAGGAATGTGAGTATTTCAGAAATCCGAGGAGAATCTTTTTTTTCCATGGATCTTACCTGTAATCGGGCAAAAACTCCAGATCTCTGATTCCCAAAGCCGTATTTCTGCAGGGCTCTCAACTCCTCTGCAGAGCTCTCGGTGTACACCTCCTGCTCAACCTGCCAGTCAAATTCTTCTTCTTTGTCTTCCCCATCATCTCCTGTGTTTTCACTGCACCCTTATAAAACATTAAGAATTTATGGTTGGTTCTAGGTTTACACTGCACACTTCCATGCTACTCTGATTGATTTTCAGTTAGAAATCCAAGAGTAAAATTGACATACCTTCGCTTAAATCCTCTACTAATGGTTGTGCTGAACGGGAGCCTTTTGGGGCAAGGAGACTTGTCAGCATCTGGAGACCTTCAAAATGTTCCCCAGCTGTCTCCTTAGGGACCCTAAGTGTGAAAAGACCTATAGCAAAGTAGGAGATGAAGGGGTGGATTTAAAACAACACAGATCTGTGTAAAACTCAGGTGCATGTTTTTTAAAACTCATAGGGATTTCTGCATTGTTCTATAAGTTGAATTGAAGATTTCTAGATCACGGAATTTCATTAGAAAGTAGTTTCGTTATCATATCAGGCACATATGGAAAACCAGAGCAGAAAATATTGGCATCAAATCAACTCCCGCCCATTTTGTGAGACACTGATATCTGAGCTAATGTGTCGAATAAGTAATGACAGTGTCTGCTGGTGTTGTCTGAAACTGGACTGAGAAAAGGACTGAAGAGAGTCCTGCAGCACTTCCACTGTCACAATCCCATTTTCAGTTTAAATGAGTGTGACATCTCTTTACAGCTCACAATTACACACTAAGACGTGTGATTACTAACACACCTGCCACCTGCAGGTAGAGGAAAAATACTCAAAACTTTCTCAACATTTTTTTAAATAACTTTTAACAGAAGTAAATCACACATGCAGTTCAACAACATCTTTGTGGTGGTAAATACAAAACTTTTCTTTATTTATGCCTGTTTCCATATCTATAGCTGTTAAAAGAGAGCGGTCATGAAATGTTTATGAACTAATGCTTGTCCTGAACTGTCATGACACAATTAAAGTCCAGAGGCTCATTCTCATGTTCCACAATATGTGAGGAAGGAGAAGGTGTGAAATACTCTACAGACCATGAAGCCACAGATTCAACTAAACTACTCATTTAAATCCAAAAGGAGAAAAAAAAGTCAGTGTTAATTGATCAGTCACACATTTGAATTTGGAAGTGAGGATCTCTTTTTACAGGCAGCAGCAGATAAATCAGAAAAGCACATGCAATACTTCAAAATGAAGTAGTTACTTTACAAACTGCTATTAACACTGAGCAGATGAATAAGAATGATTTGCCTTCACTACATAGATGATCTGATGGTCGCCTAAAGACCTCGTAAAATTTCAGTGCACCCAAGTGTAAAAGCTTACAACCACTTTACGGTAGAAGCTGATTAATTGCTTGAGTTGCAGGCCTTGCAGAGTGGAGAGCCTGAAAGAGGGATCTTAATGATTGCTCATTATAAGTCTAAACAAGGACACTCATTAGCGGAGCTTTATTAGCAGATGTTACAGGCTTATTTAGACACAGCGTGTTAACCAGGGCCGTGCTGACAGACGGGCAACGAGGTGTCAGAGTCCATAAGGCAGACGTCTCCATAAAGACAACTTCATTACAACTGATTACAGGCAATGGAAAGTCAAAGACAGATCACGGTGACAGAGAGTAGTGTCGAGACAATCATGCCAATAGTCATTATCATGTTTCATTTGCTTGTTGTATATCTAAAGAAAATCCTGTGTGAGCTCCCTGTCGCTGGGAGAGGAGACATTACAGGGAGTCTGCAGGCTCTGATCATTATAACGTTACAGATGGTTCCAGTGGCCCTTTCATTGGGATGAAATAACATGATCAGTAGGTTCATTTAGCCTGGCTGATTGACTCAAGTACAAACTAAAGACACCCCAGGGATCAATCACTAACTGCAATTAGAAACAGGCTTCAGTGGAGGGCAATAGTGCAACTGGTCACCAACACCATGGAAGGCCAGCACAGCCATCTGCTGCATGTCCTACGTAACAATATCAGCGTATGTTCTAATATTCATTAAATATGTACAGGTTCGCATAGAAAACAGTCTATGTTGGTTTTCAAATGCTTTAAAAAAAGATGTATCCTTCTTCATGCCTATGATGCTTATCTACCTTTGCAACTACGGTAGTTACAAAATGGATAGTGAATTTAAACGTATGCTTTGAAGGTAAACCAATGTAGGGAGTCCTAGACACCTAGTACTGCAGTAATTGCAACTACGGTGCAATTCTGGCAAAGGACTTTCGCGGCATGTCATATTGTGTCTATATGTTTTCATCCAAACTAATTAAATTGAAGATGCAAAAAAAGTTCTCCAGTTCCAAAATTGTTTTATGTACTTGAAACTGAATGAAAAGTTAATAACCCTGTTCAGCATTTCTGTGGATTGTACAACTCGGCGTTTTACCTCTGACATTCTGACAAAGGAAAAAAAATAACAAACATATCCAGGAAAACCGCTTTTACCTCTTACTCTAAGTCATTGTTTTGATTAACACTAAAAAGCAAACTGATGAGTAGATTAGATCAATAAAATATTCATTTCCCTCTCAGGGAATCTTTTGTGTCATAGTTAGTTAATTTGAGAAAAATAAATGAACTATTGTGATACCAAATTAAGTTATATACAGACTGCAACACAGTAGTCACAATATTGCAAACTTGACCTCCCTTTCATGAAATAAACTGACCACACAGTTACTTTAAAACATCAACAGGTATTGTTCAACCATTGCACACATTGTTGTCATCATATAATAATGTGACCTACCTTTATCAATGTCAAATTTGGCCTTTTCTCGTCCATCCTCCACTATTCTACCAGGAAGAGTTAATCTGGAAATAACATACAGACAGATGAGAGAAAATAAAGACCTCAAATTCAAGTGTGAGATAGATGGTATGAATTCCCCTTCCTCACCCAAGCTAGGTTGAAACACTAATATACAACATCAGTCCATGAACGGTTAACTCACCTTAGGAAGTATGGTTTGGCATAGAACTTGAAATCTGTTCCATCAATATAAAGGTCAAACTCTGATGTTCTGGTGTATGGCACACGGATGCTGAGGATCAAGTAGTCAGGGTCTTGGCTCAGGTCAAAGGCAGGAGTTAGCATCTTGGACAGTGCTGTAATACAGACCTGAAAAGTCAATGATGGCAACAACTTTAATTCCAGTTAGTCTGTATAGGACCACAATACACAACCGCTTAGCAGTGGCTGTAATGAATCGTGGCCCAGCTGACTAGAGCATGCCACCTTGTGGCTGACTCTATTAGACGTTGTTGCAGTTGATCACAGCCCACATGTGCCACATTGACGGTGACAACTGTAAACAAAGCTGGTCTCATACAACACTGTTTCCTACTGCCTGAAGTTATACACAGTCTCGGTGCTTTGGCTTTAAACTGCACCCGACTTTCTCTCTCACTCTATCCTTTCTTCACAAATACCTTTATACAAAACTACACTGGAAAACTGGTGCATTTAAAACGGTCTCGCTTATAGACAGATGTGTGCATTTCGCTAATTTTACTGAACCCGATATTTCTGATTATAAATCACTGTGTTTATCTCCGACATTGTCACCACCTTCAGATATGTCACCCAAATAATAAAATACTCACTTTCAGAAACTTGCAGAAGTGTTATGTGACAATTTCGTCAACATTGTGGAGTTGGCATAAATCAAAACCTACAATTTCAAGTTGATGAGAAAAACAAAATTGTTTCATGGCGTCTGAGTTTCCACATTGAACCGTACGCCCTAACAACTGAACGGCATGAGGATGTTGTCTTTGCCGCCAATAAATCTGTCGATAAACTAAACGCAACGGTGACTTAACGGATATTTGAAAGTTTTGTTTTACGGCTAGCTCGCTACCAGGCTGTAAACTGAGCTAACACATGACTGCTCTCCTCGTGTGTTTCGGCTAACATAGCACAGTATCGATGCTAGCTAGCGGACAGTAACAACGGATATTTAACGCTATCTTTCCGTTGTATCTTGTCAAAACTGACTGTTTGAATATTCTCAATGACAGCAAGAGAAACGGCTTTCTAAAGGTACATCTAACAAGAATATACACTCACCAGGAGAACAGTGAGTTAGGTTACTCCTCCACACCACAGTCAGCTCTGAGATGTTGCGACCATGTTTACCGTAGTACAGAGACAAACTGCGCAGTAGCATTTTCTTCTGTGAAATTTCAATTAGATTCTGAAGTTTAGGTTCATGGCCAATACAGATATGAAAAATTCAAAGTGAATATGGCACGTTTTGCTTTTTTTCTTAAAATATTAATGTCGTAATATAAAAGTTGCTGGGTCATTTTTGTCTATTTATTAACCAGTCATCTCATTTCAGTCCAGCAGTGCCCAAGAACAGGTTTGTTCTAACCATAGACTGTATATGACTGAAACACACTTTATTTACAGTGCAACAGACGTGACTAGTTAAAATGTGTACAGTTGTCTTTCCAGGTGCCTCTTTATGTGTTGTATCTAGGCCTACTCTGTAGGCCGATAAAATTGTCTTCTGGGGACAAGTAAATAGCCTTGAAATGCATTGAATCATGATGCCTTCAAAGCTTGTTTGTCTTCCTAACAAGATTATTGAAAGAAACAATGCAACTCTGCAGCTCTGCATAGTCACTGGACCAGGCAAAATCATCAATACTTTTTAGGAGTCAACTTTGATAATAAACATTGCTTAATTTAATGCGAACTAACATTTATTGTGTTTCTAAAAAGTTCCTAAAGAAGTAAACTTAAGTATCTTTAAGATGGTATTACTAGAGGTCATTCTGTACATTTTATTTTAAAACTATACCAGAGATAGAAATCTGTATGTAAAAAAAAAAACAGATTTAAAAAACCAAGGAGACACATTTCAACCTTGTGATGTTACAAAATGCGTACGTGCGTTAATAGCCCCGTCATTACGGTAGTGCTGTAGAAGCCACGCCTCTCCTGTGTAATCCTCCATGGACGATGAGGAGCTCCTCTCCGCTCTCCATCATCATCTGCAGAAAAATGCGAGCGGGGAACGGTAACAAAATGTCAACTCGAGCTGCTCTCCCCCTCTCGCAGACATGAGCGGAGTCCTCTCTGCCTCCTGCAGCCGCAACAAGTCGCCCTCACCATGCGGATCCACTGCAAAGTAGTTGTGATCGCCGTGTGTTTCGGAGTTTTCCTACTTTTGTACTTTTTGGGGGGCAATGCCGCGGACGATCCGCTTTTGAAAGAAGTTGTAGATGATGACGAGGAGGACAGCAGCAAGTCTTTCCCCACGTCGCCCCCCAAGCTCGGACGCGATGTTGCGTCAAAGTTTGTCAGGAAATCATCTGCAGGAGTCGGCGTGCGTGCGGAGGAGCCTCTCAGGGGACGGAAAGAGGGGAAAGCGATCAATAGAGGTGCCAGCGTGAATGCAAAGAGGTGAGGGGAGTTTGTTTCTTTCTGCTCTGTCGATCATGAGCGCTTTTTTCCTCCACGCCTTATCCCATTTTTTTGCCTAGACAAAAGCATCGTTAACTACTTGGCACTGGTGATTCTCATCTTTGCCGTGGCCGGGAAGTTAAAAGAGTGAGTGTGTCAGCGTTTAATCGCGCTTTGAAGCAGACGTGCTCCCTCCATCAAACTGCCTACATTGTGCTCAAGGACGCTGGCTTCACAATAGCCTAATCTGTCAAGGGACACTTAAACATGTATATGGGCATCTTGCTTGGCTGCATTTTATAACCATTATTTCTTCATCATTTATTGAACTGTGAATCACACTCTTGCAATCAGAGGGGGTGACTGCTGAAATGTGAGTAGAGAGAGCATGACTAATATGATTAGGTGGAAATGTTGGCAGTGTTTACAGAGAGGACATCAGACAACAGCACAACAGAATGACAAATCATTACCTGACCTCTAAATCTTGATCATTTGACCCCTCGTGCTCTCTGCCTTTTTTTTGTTCCAACCCTCAGCTGTTTTAAAAAGGGGCAAAGGTCACCTTGAAAGACATAAATGGCAATTAATCATGGATATAAATATGCACAGAGTTGTTATGGCTGCCTGTTAAACAGTTTGCCTGGAAATGACACAAAACGGAAACCCATCCTGTTGACTTTTCTCCTGTCAAACTCCTGCCAGAACACTCCTTATGTGGGAGTGACAAGATTGTCAGGTGTGATTTTCCCTTTATGTCATTTAAGGTAGGCTGCACTCTGACAGATGATCTGATTAAGACACCATCTCCTCGCATATTTAGACAAAAGGTAGAGTTTTTTCAGGTGATTTTTCTGTCCAAGGGATGGGAACATTTTATTATGTCTCCCAGCTTTCCAATTCCAGCCTCACACATGCCCTTGTGTTTTCCTCCTGGGTTGAATGCCAGCATTGCCACAACAGCCATGTTGTGCTTGTGGGGAGATACCCACTCCACAACCAGGCAATAATATGTATTCTACTCCAAAGCCAGACTGAAGGTTGAGGACACTGTTCGCTAGATAAAAGCCATCAAGGCGTTCCACTGAGAAAGGACCTTTACATCCTCCCACAAACCACACTCCTCCATGTGTGCTCAGCACTGATAAGGCAGATGGGGTGGAGGGGGTCACCCGTGGCTGTTTGGGAAAGAAAGAAAACACCAACAGGTTTGGAGAATGCTCAAAACTGACTGCTGCATGTTTTGCTTTCAAAAACTTTCTCCATTACCTTATCAAATGTGTGTGTGTGTTTGTGTGTGTGTGTTTGTTTTGTGAAGTTCAGGTATCTTTTTCTGGTGGTTAACAGACAATCCTGGGCTCTATAGTCAACACCAGTGCTCTGATAGTTTATCACAGTGAAGACAAGGATATGTGTTGAAATAAAGAGCTGATTTGTGAGTTTTATGGCAGATGTTTCACTGTTGTTTCTCATATCCGCTGTCGACACTGCTGGTCATCTGTGAATCTGAGCGCTGGACAGATTTCCTGTGCAGCATGCTAATAGACAAACATCCCTGTTTTTCCTAATCATATCATTTCCTCTTGACACATCACACTACTTCCTGTGGCTAAAAATAGAGAGAGAGCTTCAGCAACCATGTGAGACAAATGATCTGTCAATCAGTGAAGCAGTTTATAAAAGAATCATCTGAAATAATATTAACGATTAATTAGAAACTGTCTATCAAGGGAAAGCGTCAAACATTTTATGGTCCCAGATTCTCTATGTGAGATTTCGCTTTCTCTGTTTTGCATCACTTTAAACTTGATATTTTTGGATCTTGATGGTAATGCGTATCAACATTTTTGTGGACAGCGTTTCGTAATTGTGTGACGCTAATTGCTGGCAAATTGTTGATATGTATCATAAAGCCGTGATGTTCTTATCTGTAAGATTCACATTCCTCCTCTCTTTATTGCCTTCAGCATGTCTGTATCAAATGTACCATAATACAGACATATCTACAGTATTAGATGTTGTTGATCTTTTGAATTGAAACAAATCCCTTGGCCTGTCACTTCAAATATAGCTAAGCGGCATTCTTTGCAGTAAAGAAGTCATTCTCTCGCAGGGGCATTATGCATAGCTATAAAAATGTCACCTTGCATGAGTGAACACTATCCCTGCTCGCAGTTTGAGATCTCCCTTTGTGCCTGTGTAGCCTGACCTGGCTGGAGAGGGTGCTTGTGCATGCCCCATAAGGAGCAGCAGTATTTGTCTGTTACATTGGATAAGTAGCTTTTAAATTACTGGTGAATGAGTCATGGAGGGCGTGGAGGGAGAAGCAATGCAGAATGCTAGAAAGACCTCCACCAGGATAAAAGCCAACATTGCTGAGGAGCAAAATTTGGAAGCCAGAGCGTAGAAAGTGTCAGATCATGCCTCAAAATGCTAAAAGGTTTTCTGGGAGGCAGAAAGATAACAGCAAGTGATCCAGTAAATGCTAAAAGAATTTGTTGTTCAGTTGAGTTGTGTTCAGCAAATCAAGAGAAACTTCAACTTCTATGAACAGTTCAGCGTTGAGGTCATTCATCATGTAATTATATTTGGTTTTCTGTGTTTGGTTATTTTTGGAAATGACAGCTTTTTGGGATGATGCACAAACACAGCAACCAACAGATGTCAGCTTGGGGCTGTGATGAATTGGGAGGATTTTTAACACATTGCTCACATTGATTTGTTGAACAATGATCAATGACTTGAAAGTAAAGTTGCAAGACTAATCATTGTAACAGTTATTAGTCATGAACACTGTGTGTTTTAAATTATGGGCTATAGATCACATGGCGCTGGTGCTGTGAGGTTCACAGTAGTCTGATGCAAGTTTTTGGACATTTGGAGCTTGTTTAGTGAGTTGGCACAACAGACCGATGCAAATGTGAAGGATCACTGAAGTGTAGCTCAAATCTTATAAAAGGCTCCTCTTAAAGATTTATAGAAAAAACGTGGGAAAGCAGCTTTAGAAGAAGAAAGCAGGGAAAGTCAAACACAATTGTCTGTGCAGCATGTGTCACTTTTCCGTGCATCCCTGTTCTTCTCTTATTTAACTATGTGTGATTTCTGAAGGGCAGAGGAAGTGATCGGGTGGGGTATTGTACAGACCAGTGAGTGAAACCTCACAATCGGTGCGCACTCAACAGATTGTCCACACGCCATGCGCAGTTGCGGAGGTTTGCATGCATTTGGTAAGGACCATGTGCAAGAATGTGCAGTAATGTGAGTGTTACTTCATCTTGGGTGAATTATGAATTGGACTGATATTGCACATTTGCTTGAGGTGATTCAGCAAAAAAATCCCAATGATTGCAATTTGCGAATTATGTGATAGGTTGACTGAGGTAAAAACAAACCATTTGATGTTTGAGTCATTTGGCTGCAGCCACCTCATCAACAGTTGACTCGTGAAGAGGGATCTGTAGGTTTTTCTTTGTCATGCAGTCTGACATTTTAAGGTTGTTATGAAGAGCTGAATTTTGTTTGCACCCACCTAGAGATGAAAGGCGTAATGGCAACGTGTTCAATTTAAAGGCTCTGCTATTCACTGGGCCAAACCAGAACGAGCAGCCAAAGCAATGACACAGTTATATGCCTTCAAGGTTCCCTTTGGTCTTGTTTTAAGTCTGCCTCTTTCTTTCCTGTGCATGTACTTTTTTTCTATGACATTATCTGTTCTCTCTCCTTCCGTGATTTGAAAGCATTAGCTGTGGTGTTTTGTAGGCAGAGGGCTCCTCTTATGCTCACTCTGCAGCCAGTAATGAATTCAGTCCTTTTGTACCTCTTCTGTGCTTTTTTGACTGCTTCCAGATGTGGGGAGCGCTGCCATGACACTAAACATCATGTGCACAGCGCATGCTTTATGCAACAAAGAAAATTTTTTTTTTTGTTGTTGTTTTGTCATCCAATTTCATGCAGATATCATTTCAAATGCTTTTATTTTGCATGACTAAGTGCAACATAATTACACTTGTGAAGGAGATATGGATTGCATTTTCTGCTGGAAAATAAAATTGCGTGTTCAACAACCTTGACAGAGCATCAGCCTTTGAAGCGTGGCAGACAGATCTCTCAGCACCTTCTCATTCATCCTAATCTGCGGTTCATCATTGTCCTGTAGCCATGCAGAAAACGAAGTGTCACGCTTGAAGACAGCCCTGTACCCCACCTGTCAAATTTCACTCCTCTCTCTTCCCATCCGTTTTATGGTAGACTCTTTGCCTCCTCCAGGCTCAGAGGAAATCCATGCCTTTACGGAATGGCGCAGTCGTGAGATGTAAAACCGTTTGCCTTCCACTGTTCTCCCAGAAAACGTTTAAGAGAAGGTTCCCTGTTATGTGTTTTGTGTGTGCCAGTCTTCTCTCCCTATAGGCTATAATTTTTTTTTTATCTTGAACATGTTTTATTATAAGCAGCCCCATGTAGTTTCTGTGTGTGCATGTGGGGGACAAGTAGATATTGGCCGTAGCTTGAGGCTCCACCATTGTACAAATGTTTCTTTGTCATAGCAGGAGATGCGCTGCACTGCTGAGTGTGTTTTAGCTCTACTCATCGGCACAATGTCTGCAGAGACCAAGTTTTAAACATCATGTAAACCTCCTTGCCTTTGAGCATGGAAGAACAAAGTCCAGCAATGCTGAAGAGAAGAAATAGTTTTGTGTGTGTGTGTGTGTGTGTGCCGGTCCCGATCCCGATCCCGGTTCCGGTCCCGGTCCCGGATCTGGTCCCGGTCCCGGTCCCGATCCCGGTCCCGGTTCCGGTTCCGGTCCCGGTTCCGGTCCCGTTCCCGATCCCGGTCCCGGTCCCGGTCCCGGTCCCGATCCCGATCCCGATCCCGGTCCCGGATCTGGTCCCGGTCCCGGATCTGGTCCCGGTCCCGGTCCCGATCCCGATCCCGATCCCGGTTCCGGTCCCGATCCCGGTTCCGATTCCGATTCCGATTCCGATCCCGATCCCGATCCCGATCCCGATCCCGGATCTGGTCCCGGTGCCGGTTCTGGTTCCGATCCCGGTTCCGGTTCGGGTCCCGGTTCCGGTTTGGGTCCCGGTCCCGGTTCGGGTCCCGGTCCCGGTCCCGGTCCCGGTTCGGGTTCCGGTTCGGGTTCTGTTGGTCTTGGTTCTGGTCCTGGTTCCGGTTCCGGTTCTGATGGTCCTTGTCCTTACCAGGACCACTGGAGCTGGGAACGTACCGGAAGAGGGATGAAGACCGGAACCCGAATCGGAACAGGAACCGGGACCGGAACCGGAACCCGAACCGGAACCGGGACCCGAATTGGAAGCTAAATTGTACTTGAAGCTCGTTAAACTTTATTATAGATGCTCTGCAAGTCCTGCATTACTGTTGTATTTAGGGTGTA
>OMNW01011845.1:141871-154019 GCA_900303245.1 Selene dorsalis | reverse complement strand
CTTAATGAGATGAAGAAAGGTCACAAAAAGTCTGAGAGTTTCTGTCCATTGTCATGCAAAGCGGACAAGGACTGCGCCTGCATCTGGTTCTTGCCTGATTTATTCAGCGCACACAAAAAAAAACACAACAACAACACAACATAAGTACTACCAGCGCTGACCCATTCTTGCGTCCCCCTTGGGGCACAGACTAACAGTCTAGTAATGTAGCTGGACTTTCTTCGGGCCACAGATACTGTGTGCTCCCTGGTTTGTAAAAAAAAACAAAACAAAACAAAAAGCAGCACTGCTCCTCATGCAGCTCAGCACACTCCTTCATTAACTGGGTTAATAGGGATCAGGTGTGCCTCGTTGGCCAGCTGAGTGTGTCCAGGTTCTCCCTGTCTCCTGAACAAACCCACTCTCATGAACAAAGATTAGCCAGAAACCCAGCAATCTGTTCTTGTTTCCCACCGTCAGCGCAGCCTTGTACCTGCACATTTTACTCTGGAGGTCAATTTAGCAAGCAAATTAAATGTTTAATTTTCATATTAACTATTAAAAAACATGAAATTAGGTCGGTAAAATCTGAATCCAATGGGGCGATATTTGAATGTCGGTAAACTTGAGTGATATCAGATCAATATCTGAAGTAGAAATCAAACCAAAATTAGCCTCAGGTTGAATCTCTCCTGGTTACTGCACATAAACATGGGCTCAAACTCCTGATTCCTTCATTACATCAGTGCCGCTTGCACCCAAATTACCACTGCTGTCGGTCCCATCTGTCAATTACAGTTATATTCAATGATTTATCACGTCCAGGCCAACACTGGACATGGTACCATGGTTGATAGATAAAGTCCTTCATGGTGTCAAAGTGATTGATGATACCATGACGGAGACAGTCGGGGCCATAATGTCGGTGATCCCTGAAAACATATAAATCCTTCAGAGAGGATTTTATTTGATCACCCAAAGTCTTTTTCCCCATGGCGAGTTTTCACACCTAATTACCTCAACGACATACAGTACACACTCTCGCCCACTTCCCCCTCTTTTGATCTTAGAATGAAAAAAAACAGAACAAGCAATATTTTGAGATCCTGTGTGCTGGTCAGCGACAGTGGAAGATGGTGAAACTGAAACTGATCAATACAGTTAAAATAATCCATACCCAAGGGAACCCTGGCAGCACTCGCGTCAGGGTTGATCCAGAAGGACAGCCATGAGAGGACAACGATGAGCAGCGTGGGGGCGTAAACACCCATCATGTAGAAGCCGACCTGTCGCCTTAGGGTGAAGATAACCTCCACACATGTGTAGTACCCTGCATGGGCAGACAAGACAAGAGAGGACATACACACTGACATCAAACATAAGGTTGTTTGTTTTGCAGCTCACAGGCTGAATCCTCAAGAGGACACGACGCAAGAGGGAGTGAATCTGCACCTTTTAAATCATCTGGGCTTTTTTTTGTTTTTGCAGTTTTTATAACCAAGTGGGAGATACTTAAGCATCATGAGATTTCTATAAGTACAAAGATGTCAGCAGAAATATGAACCTGGAATGTAAGTATTCAGTCCCTAAAGTGAAACACGGCTGGTGAGAGAAATGTCTCCATACTGACTTGGTCTATTAAAACCCCATTAAGCATTTAGAGGAAAGGTACGGTCCAGGTCAAGTCCCATATCTGATCTGCCTCCATTTGCCCAAGTATAAAGGATGAAAGGGAAATCACAGCTGTGTGGACCATTAGTAGCAAAGAAAGCAAAAAGGAAAAAGAGAAGAAGAAAAAAAAAAGGTCAATGGGCATAAAGGGCTTTAACATCATTTCAGCTAACTTTGTTAAAGCTGAGACCTGGTTGAGCAGTCAGGGCAGCACCCCCCCACAAAAAAAACACTGCTTCCAATTAATAACGTGCCAATTACGTAGCAGACCTGTCGGAGAGGCACAGGAAGGATTATTTTTCTCAACACATGAGCATAAATTTCTACTCATGCATGATCCACTTTCACTAATCCATCTCTGCAGAGGTATGGTTCCCATTAGTTGGGCTTAGCTGGACATGTATTAAGCATCCATACTATTCAGACCTCCTATGGCCGTGTTGTGTTTTCTCGCTCTTTGAGGCTCATCCGATGGGATGGTAGATTGGATGAGCTGAAGTAATATTGAACTAGCCTCGGGATTTCTGGGTGAGCTTCATACAGCTTATAAGGGCCGCCTGTGTCGCGGAGCAGGCTCGAACCAGTTGTACACAGAGGTGATCTTTGTGTCTGGACAGGTTGTCATGGTTACCCGTTAAAAGGCTGACTCATTGCCAGCACTGTGCCTCCCCGAGTGCGAGAGCACCGAGGTCACACCAGCTCTGTTGGCCGATAGAGATTTTTCTTTCATTGCGAATGTCTTTTTGGTCTCACAGTGGCCTGTATTTGTGTATGACACAGCACCACCACCTTAATAATTTGACTCCAATTTTATCAGAGGAATGTCCAGTAGTTTTTAACTGTGCTGGCTTCCTGGGAAAATGGCTAATGTGATATGTTGTATATCACATCATATCTAATTTATGTCACAGTCTGTGTCTCCACTGATCATTACCTGCAACCTTTCCATGCAAAGATGAAGAGACAATGATATTTCCTGCCAGTCAAACAGCAAGACAGCAAGGGGTGGAGACATGCATACATCTGAACACAAGTTAAAGGTACCGTGTGGGGGGTGCTGACCTTTATGAAGGTGGAAACACGTTTAATATGTTTCATACATGAGTAACATGTAATGTAACACCGGACATCTGTAATTTATTAACTTTAAAAAAAGCAAAGTTTTTATTTCATGTGTTGCTTATTGTTTTAATGTTTTTATATAACAAAGATGTTTTGTTGGCCTTTGCTGATTTAACTTCACTTGTGATATCAGTTTCACCTTTGCTTTTCCTGCTATGACAAGTCAAGATGTCACAGCAGGAATAAAGGTTAAATATTTCTGGACTTAATGAAACTCATGCAACGCATCTACGTTGTTCTTATATGACCATACAGCAGCACGTATACACCTCTGCTATCTGTGATTAAAAAAAAAAAAAACATCTTTACAATACAGAAGGGTTAGATAGAAGTCATACATTTTTGCTTTGATCAGATAAAAACATGCATATGAAGCCTGTCAGCTCCTGTCTAAGACCTGATGAGCTCCAGTTTCCACTGTCAATCACTGGAGCCCAAGTAATGTTACCTCAACAAAGACCCATCATCCTCTTTGACTGGGAACCTATTGTACTACAGACTTACAGTACAGCTAACCCCTGTTCACTCTTAAACAATTAGTTGTTGACATGTCCAAAAAGAAAACAAAACTTTCTTGTGTTGTCATGACCACCGACATAAGTGTCAAAGGAGCAGGAACACAGCCTAAATAATAATCAGGGGATCTGCCAGACACATGAACATACTTATTGGGGCTGACGTATAATGAGGACGCTACAGCTGTGAGCCTTCCCAGAACAACCTATTTCCAATTCAGACAGAATAATTAATGAGAGAAAGAAAGAAAGATGAATGGCAATAAATCAAAACATCGTTTAGCTTAAGGCATTAGGGTTAATAGAAATGATTGTTCCAAATATTTCACTCCACTGTATTTTTTTACTTTCTTCTGGGTGAGTAAAATGGGAATCCTGTCCTGTACAAACAAAAATTTCTGTTTCCATTTCTGTCACTTGGGTTTTTAAGATGAGAGGAAAGGGGCATCATAACCAGGACAGTACCTGTTCCTGCGTAGTATTTGGTGCAGTTCCCATAATCAATATCTTCTTGTCTGATATCAAACTGTGGCAGAGCGATTTCGTCCATTTGCACTGGGTCTCCAGTCTGCCACATGAACTGCAGGTCGTCGGTAGTGTAGCCAACTTGATGAGAAAGGGAAAAAAAAAAAAAGGCACAGGAAAAAGTCAACATGCACCTAAACACAGCACAGACGGTATACACAAGTGTTTATGTACACATATATAAACACATATTTGCATAATACGTGTTTGCATTTTGTGCACAGAAACACATAATCACAGTATAAATAGGGATGTGTGTGCATACAGACATAAGACGCTGTAAGTCTCAGCAGTCAGGTTTGGCATTGTAGGGAAACGTCTTGAAGTTATTTTGCTCATTTAAGTCTAAACTGCTTTGTAAACAAGATGCAATAACCACAGTCAAGCTCAATTAGCTTTTAGATTTTCACCACAACCTTAAAATATGATAATTTATTCCACTTCTCCACTTGCTCACCATTCAAATCGGCTTTTTGAGCACTGGCAAAAAGCTCCCATTTACCCTCTAAACAACTATTTTATAAAAACAACAAATATATTCCCAACTCATAAATACTGTATCGCCCAAATATCGACCAGCAGATGGATGAACTGATGAGTTGGGTTAAAGTAAGGTGATATTGTTTCTGGGGAAACTCACAGCTTTCAAGTTGCATTTTACACCTCTGCGTGTCCATGGGGAACAACGTCAGGTCGAGCGGACATGACAGGGTGATGGACAACCTGGGGGAGAAGAAGAAATAGTTTTAAGTATTTCCTTTCTGTTCTGCTTTAGAGTATCCACTCATATCCACTTAAACTCCCACACAAGCCTTGTGTGCGAGTCACCAGTATAATGTTGAGACGTCAAAGGATTTAAAAGTTTAACCTCACATCTGTATTTTTGGAGTTGAGCATTTCCAGGAGATATAATCAGAGAGCGTACAGTCAGAATTACAAATGACAAATTTCAATGACTCTCTGTGGAGATGACTGAAAGCTAACATAACAGACTGTAGCTGTTGGCTCAGATCGTTTTCATGAAGATGAAATATCTTTTTTCACCATATGCTATACATGTCAACAACCTCATTATCTTTAGAGATTTCACTCTTGCAGCCTTAAACCACAATCATTATTGACCCAGATACAAAACAAATAAAACCAAGGAATCCTTGACAGCATGAGAAAATGTTACCCAGAACAAAGCACACAGGACTAAAATCATTCCAGCTGATAAATGTATCATTATTATGTGATCACTTCAGCATCCCCAGGTAATTGACCTGTACAATATGCCCTTAAATCACTTTATATACACCTGCATTTAAAGCTACATCAGGAAATTTGCATATTTATATATGATTAATCTAGTTTGGTTTTTGCCCTCACCAATTACAATGAGTCACGTATCCTCTTTGACATTTCAGGATTGGAGGACAATGAATTGTGCAACACTAATAGTTTACAGATATTCCTTAATTCTCTAAGTTCCCAAGTCAAGTCAAGTCAAATAATGGCTACAACAGAGGACAAAGATAATGAGTAGAATTAATATTGATCACCTCATACTGATAAGGACGTCTCCGTTACGGAAGATGAAGAGGAGGATGTTCTCCTGAGTGACGTCGTGGAAGTTGGCGCTCTTTTCGTTGGCGAAGAACAGGTCGGGTTTCCACAGACATTTGAACATCTTGGGATCAACGGTGAGAGAATCAGACTTGAAGTCCTGCGGTAACTTCAGCCGGGGGTCGTTCCAGCGCTGCCGCAGGAAGATGTTGACTCTGTAGTCCTGTTGGATTACAGACACACATACACACACACGGTTAATGTTTTTCTACCATCATATTAAGAGAAGAAGAGTATTGGAAAAATGTTCATTTTAATTCTTAAAAAGGGATCTCTGTGTAATTTCTTCTCTGCTGCAGAGTGTGACTGTTGTCTTTGGAGGATAAGAGGGAATAACATGACCTCCAGGCAGCGCTACATCTTGAGGACGGACCGGAAAATGAGGGGAGAGGATGGGCCAGGGCCAGCTAGTTAGCATGCTAGTTAAGAAAATACATAATATTATATTGGAGTCCATACTGGTGTTCTTTATAAGTAAAGGAATGAAGTTGATGCTGAACTCACAACGTTTCTTTCAGTAAACAATGCTAACAATGCTAATATTATCTATGTAGCAATAGCAAGCCCCTTCACACAAATGTAAGACACAGATGATGCTTTGATGTACGAGGAAAAAAAAAAGGAGAAATTAGTTTTGCATGCTCCCAACCTTTTCTACACTGCTGCATGTTTTTATTTTCTGTTTTAAAGTCAGAGTGTCAAAGATACAACAGCTGTGCTTATTTTAAGCCTTTTTTAATCTTGTTTTTCTTGAAAGGAAAAAAAAAAAACCCCTACAAGAATCCACAGCTGCAATGAAAGCACTCAACATGTGTCCTTTAAAACATACAGGAAGCTGCACAGTCCAACGGTCAAATGTTATCAATACAACAACATATGCTGCATTAAATATCTCGTTAGTGAGCTTATTATGGGGAAATCTCCACATTCTTGTTGGTATAGGTTACATATCACTCACTGAGGCTACGGGGTTTTTTTTTTTTTTTTTTTTTTTTTTTTTCATTGTGCCTGGTTTGATGGCGTGCCTCAGGCTGTTCTGGGACCAGGTGCTAGAAAGGACTATTAATGCTGAGTGTGAAGATGGATTGCATGTCAAATAAAGCCACCAAAATACCATCTGTATGTGGGTATGTGTGTGTGTGTGTAGGAGAATAATTTCCATCTTCCATCCTTTCATTAGCCTATTCCCTTTTGTATAACTGCCCCCCTTCACCCCCCACCTGTTTTAAACTCTTTTAATGCCAACATTTGTCACTGCTTCGTGCAGCATACTTTTCAGGTATAAAAGTGGCTCCATTTTTCTCTCAAACTGAGAGAAATGTGGATATTTGACAACTTCAAATGACTGCACCGGTATTAAATGAGAAGGGGGAAAAAAAAAAAAAAGTGGCTCCACTGCTGGCAAACTCTATGGTTGAATACCATCGATAGAAATATACAACAGCTGTGGCAAGGAGACCAGACCACCCATCCTCTCCCTACCATCACCAACCACCAGCACAGTCAGAGAGAGTACATATACACAGAGGGTGTAATGTTAAACTACCACAACGGAAATAATGGAACTGGAATAAACATATGTGAGACCCCCCCCTTTTTGGCATATAAATGTGCTTGAGTCAAATCCAGGTCAATCAGTCTTTTAGTCAAACAACACAACAAAACTCATCCCACCACACCACAGATGTATTAAACACTGGATAAGGTGTCCAAACATGGTGGTGCACTCGTCTCATTCACCCAGCTCATTGCCTCCATGCCCATTATGTATGTCATTGTCTCCGGCTGACTGCTGGGCTCACAAGAATGGCAAGAAAATAATGGTTCAAGTCGATATTGGTTTGCCTGTGGTCTCTGAAATGGTGATACGCAGGAAATTTTCTTCATAATGTTACAGCTTCTTCCTCCGTCACGGACGTGTTTGAGCCCATGGCGGCCGTTTGACCTGCACTTCTGTCTGTTTGCCACTATGACGACCATGATCACCTCAGTGTTCTTTTGTTGCTTTAAACCCGATGATCCTGGGGTGTCTTTTAGTTGCACGTCTCTCTCTTCCTCTGTGTTTCCTGTCAGCATCTCTGCTGTAACTTATCTAATAAAGCAAAAAAACACAAAAACTCCCGTCAGGGATCTCTTCTTACTGACTATTATTTTACAAATGCACAGGCTCATCCATCCATCAAACTGAATGTTTTTGCCAGCATTATTATTACCACATTTGTTAGCCAGAGCTGAACTGAGGGAGCAGAGCAGATATTGGCATTTCATTCATTTTTCTCTCAGTCCTATATGATCTGTACTGTAAATATGTTAACTGGTTCTCTGCCAAAGGATATTCCTACTGGACACTATGTCAGTCTCACAGCCAGGTTTGATTGTGAGAGACAGCCAGCTGACCTGAAACTGGCTTTAGTGTACATCTGTTATTCATGAAACTACATTACTTGTGTGACTTTATCTGCAGTAAAGTAGCAGCCCAGTAGACACTGACCTAGACTGTCTGTGCTTATATTCAGACCAGTATAAGACCAAAGTAAGACTTATCAACACTAACAAAGTTTTATAGAGATAAAAGTGCATTCTCAACCTTCGTTCAAGAAGTCAAACCCAACATTATGCAAATACTGAGTATGTAAATACCTAAATATCAGACACAAATTAGCTTCCTGGTAAAACTGCAGAGAAGATGTGATGTGATGATTGATCCGTGCAAAGCGTTACACTTCATGTAGATGGGCGAGTGTTTGGGTTACAGTTAGGCTCAGGGTCATTAATCACCACACTTCAAGACTGGTTGCTTCGCAGCTGTACATCTACACTGTCTCATTTCCGAGGCTCCGTCAAATGTGGCCTTCTTTTCCTTGGCCCAACTCAACAGGTGAACCCATCCTATCCCAAGTGTCACTGTTCACCAGTATATTCAGTAAGCTGAAGATGAACAGCTAACACTACAACTGTTAAAACCAGGGGATGTAAAAACCTCAGGATTTTATAAAAAAAAAAAAAAAGCTTGAGGATGTTGAGGTTGCTAGGCAACAGGGATATAGGAGGGCACAGCTAATGACAAAGTCAGAGTTCTCCGTGGTCCATATCGTCTTATTTCAGTTCAGTCTTCGCGGTCTACGGCAGCTAAAAGGGGCCACACTTTCACAGACCACGTTATATGAAGGATGTGGCCACAGTAAGGCAAGAAACCACACCAAAGGTTCCCATCCTCCCTGTTGTATATGAATAGGAAGGAGCTTTATAAATTCACCAGTTCCCCAAAAATCTGCTTCATTTCGCTGCCAGTAAACATTTGTTTGTCAGTGAGTGCAGTGGTCAGATTTGTTGATGTGTAATTTTTTGGGAGGCGAGTCGTCATTTCCGCACAACCTAATTTCAGACTCTGACGTCCAACTAGTCCTCAAGTGACAGCGCGAACGGCCCCCGCGTGTCCTCTCCTCTGTCAGCCAGAGACGCAGGCCAATTCCCACACCTTCGCCTTTCTGAAAACCAGACAAGGAAATATATCCTCCTCCTGGCTCGCTATCAAGCTGCCAGTGCTGCATTCGATTCCGGAGAGATTTAACACAACTTCTCGCTGTAATCAACCAGGAAACTTAAAACTAAAAGAAGCAGTAAAAACACACACACATACACAGCCACCATTCATTTCATCTCACACTATCAAATTAGTCATCGTCTCCTGGTGAATACAGCCACAGAGTAAAAACAGATGTGTTAACTACAGTGGACGCGTGGCGGTTGTTTGACCGAGGGAGGTGTAAATGATGAGAGAGGGTTTCCTGGGAGCATGATACCCCACAGAGTGATAAATTGAGGGGGAGACGTGACCAGCTGTCTCATCGTTCTCCTCCTGGGTTTGTTTTAAACCTTCCTCACTTTCCATCTCTTTCTATCTTTTGTCGGGCATCCAGGGAGAAGATGAGAAGGACAGAAGTTGCCGTCCGGGAGTCCCTCATCTCTCTGTCTCTGTCACAGTCTTGGCTCTCGCTTCTTCTTTCTCAATCCTATTTCTTTCGTTCTTCTGGCTTTAGTTTCTTTCCTCTCCTCATGATTTTTCTTCTCTCCCCCCTTCCTCTTCCACTCTTTCTTATTTCTTCTCCCCTCTTTGTCTGACTCTTCCTCCTCTACCTTCACGGAGCTGTTTCCTCATTCCTATTCTTGTTTTGTTTTTCTCCACTTCCTCACCTCTTTCACTCTCTCTGGCTCTGTTATTACTTTCCAATCTTCTGTTTCTTCCTCATTCTCTTCCTGCTACCTTTTTTCGTGCACTTTTAATCCCCATGATTTCTTTCTTTCTCTTTCTCTCCCACTTACTTCACATCTACACTTTGCATAATCAAGATTTTACACTTTCAGCATGTAACACCTTAATTGGACTTTAACTAGTCCTGGTGTGAAACTCTCCACTGGAGGATTTCAGATGTGAACACGCTTCACTGATGTGCAGCCAAAAGGAAATATTTCCAGACTTGATTTTCATGCAGTTCCAACCTCAGGATGTAGGATCTAAAGATTTGCTGTGAGTGTGATTCCTCATGAAATGAAGCTGGTAGAGGCTCGGGGCCCCCAATGGCTCCTTAAATTGGCACAGTTTGCAATGACATCTATAAACCTCCTTAAATCTCCCATGCATACACAAGTGCACTGCTGCTCCTTCCAAGAGGGGGGTTCCTGATGATGTGTGCTGTAGCATGCCCATCGGCCACTGATGAAGCATTTAGGGGACATGACAATTGCGCTGACTACCATTAGTCCACACATGGCAGAGTCTTGGATTACCACTAAAAGTTGGAGGAGACTAATCACTGCTTTGCATTGAGTCAGTCTAAGGCTCTTGTGGGTAAAGGTCCAAAATCTAAAACACTCAGTTCCTATGAGAACTGAGGTATTCATGGTATGTCAGTTTGGAGCTAAAAAGAAACACTTCACATGCAGACCTTTAGGTAGTGCTGCATTTAAGGCCAGTTTTATTGCTTTTGCAACTTGAGAAGTTAAGACAAATACATTAATACTTTAAATTTTGGTTTAGTATATTGGTATATTTTGGATTAACAGAATCTGGATCTGGAATCTAGAGCTCCATTTAAGATTAATCTTGAAGAAACATCTTGTTGCTCATTGGTTTTGAGGAGGTCACATGTTAAAAGTCTCTTCTACAAGTCTCTTCTACTTTGCTCTCAGTTTTCAGTGAGGATGAACTTTTCCTTCCCTTGTGTCTCTTATTAAGTCAAACTGTGGATTCTGTCACTCTTCACTGCACTAATTTCAATTAACTTGTTACATGATTGAGTATATTTAGTGGCAGAGACCGTTAAAACTCATTGGCCCCTCCCAGCAGCTTTAAATTAAAACACACCGGTAAGCCAGGCCGATTAGAAACCTTCACGAATGTTCCTTTTTATTGTTTCTTAAGTGATCAAGAGTCGACCCAGCGCCGTCCTTGAGTTTAATCTGTTCATTAGCATTAAAACTGCACTTCTTTATCAGCATTTAAGCCATCAGATAAATGAAGCATGAAAACTCCAGTCTTCATAATGATTCACTGCTAAATGGACTGATACCGCTCACGCATTCTTCCCAAACCTTGTAGGATAAAGCAGTTTTGAGCCCTCGACCACTGTGTCTGATTGGCAGCACTATTGATTTTCAAAGTCGTCAAGAATAATAGGATTGAAGTGAACTCTTACCATGGTCGTTTCTTGGATGGAGCCAAAGCTGTTGATGAAAATGTTCACTCTGTCCTCCACAGGAATTCCTGGATGAATAGGAGGAAATAAGTGACAGTGGCATTAAGTCGACTGCGTTGTAGCGTCAGTACATGTCATGAGACCTTGTACATCTTTATTTACACACCACTACAAGCTATTCCTGATGGCTGAATTGAGTATTATTACTGATCAAGATTTTGTGTAAGACATTATCATCGTTACATGCAAAGGAATAAAAAAGAAACCTTCTCCTCTCAGGACTTTCCTGTTCCTCTGCTAAGCTAACGCTGTAAATGTTTATACAGGCATCTTTCTCCACTCAGCCTATTGCACAAACTAATAAAATCCTTGACGGATGCCAACTGTTCACACTGCTTTGAATAAATGATTTCCTTTGACGTGTTTACTGAAGGCTCAGGAGTCTCACAGGATAAATTTCATCAAGCAGTTTACAACATTAATGCGCATAATATGAGAGCGGCACATAACTCACACCTGCAATGCATTGTTTCAAACTTGAATACTAATTAATCTTCAAGAAACCCTTGTGGCGTTAACTTAAAATTCTCTATAAGGTCTACAAAAGCTGCTCACCATTTTATAGGCCTGGGCAAAGTAATGCACCAGGCGCAGTTTAGGATGTAATTTGGGAGATTATGACATGGATGTTAATGGACGGGGAGCTTTCAGCCCACCCTGAAATCAAGAGCAGATGTTTGGCCACTGGACCAGTCGCGGGCAGTCGCAGGGAGGGAGCTTATTCTGCTCACAACACATCAAACACTGAGTCCCAGATACAGCTCCTGCTGCCAAGTGCCAGAGGATGGAAACTATCTGTGGATCCACCTGAAGACCGACTCATCAGTTAGACGGAGAGGCTGCCAGTCACCTCTTTGTTATTTTTATGGCTGTTTCTGTAAGCCTGGTACTCCCTACAGTGTGATGTTTACAGCATATTGTAAAGATGGCCAGCAGTAAAGAACAGGAAAAAACAACAACTATATTTATAAA
>OMNW01011845.1:106415-122820 GCA_900303245.1 Selene dorsalis | reverse complement strand
CCCGCCCCCCCCCACGAGCACCACTAGAGGAAGGTATGCACTGCACTAGACCTGCCAATGATCACAGAGGCTGCTGTTCCGCTAAAGATTACGAGATTAGGGGGAGAGCAGGGGTTATAAGGGTCATAGGTCCAAGGGGGGAACATGTGCGGTTTTCCATGTATAGCCTGCATACATGGCGGGTGGAAGATACAGAGTTGCATTGTGCATTCATTAGATTATGATGCAGCCAAATAAGCAGTTCAGAGCAGGGATTTAAAAACAGGAAAGAGAGTGGGTGGCCTTGTTAAGAATTATGCCTGCTTCAGGTGTCATGTGAAGTGTACATCGGCCATTCATTCACAGACGACTGAGAACAGTTGTTAATGGAAGACTTATATAGGAAGAGAATGAAACGAGAGAAGTTATTTTCGTCAATGAGAGCTCTGCAAGTAAAAGTCCTCTTCATTTTTTACATCAGATGACTGACAGGTGAAGACTTTCTATGACTTGTTTAGGCTTGAGATGCTCCTGTTTGAATGATTCACCTGGATTAGAAAATATCTGGTTCTTTGGTAAAAGGTCAAAGTCGTTATACATAAAAGATCAAAAGTAGAAGTCAACCTGCAGCTCTTAAATATTTGGTGAGAACAATCTGATCACAGCTTAAAATTCTGTTGGGTATTCAACCCACTTGTGGCCAGTAGGCTATGTTTGTTCGAAGATGCATCCATCATCTTAAATAATGTACTAACTTTTGGATTTTAGCTCTATTTAGCCAGTACTGTGATGTTTGTTGTTTAGTATTTAGAGCCATAATCCATTATATTATGGATTTACTTTCTCTTATTGTGAAATGGAAATTTAGACCCCTCTAGCTTCACTAGTTCGACACTTTCCAGCTCTAAAAATGCATCACGTATGCAAATAACCAACCTTACATTCCCTCAAATCATATAATATCTCTTTCTCAGCCAATTGTTACCAAATCAACCCAGACTAGACCAAACCTAATGGCTTATATAGTTTTAAGCCTCTTGTACTAGCAGTTACAAGTGTGGCCAGCTGGCATTCAAGTTTCCACTATGTTATTTTAAGTGGTTTCCATAGTGCTTAACTTTGTGTTTTAATTTGAAATTACGATACGGCTCTTAAACCGGTGAAACAAAACTAGCTGGTCTTGGAATCTCCATTCATTCTTTAATACAGGTCAGATGTTTCCTGAGCCTGGCTCCCTGGGAAAGCTTGTTTCCACTTAGGAGAAGCTGTGCTTTGATGGATATGCTTGAATGAATGAATGTAGCACTATGCAGTTAATCATTGTAGTAGGTAGTGCAATAGCAGCTGGTATGCTTGGCTGAATTAAAACCATCAAAGAAAATGGATGGCTCGAATGTTCAATGAACTCAGCGGGAAGAAAAGAGGGCAACAATTACACCGCGTATATCACTGTTGTCAGATGAAAACCACATATATAAAGAGACGTTAGTGTGGACGGTTAAGAGGAGTTTTTGTTTTCACAATAAACTCAATGTAGTTCTTAAGATGAACAATGAAACAATGGAACTGACTTTATGTCAGCATATGCAACAGCTCCCAAACATTCAGTGCAAGTAAGAGAAAAGAAAATCCCTAAATCTGCAGTTACGTGATTTTTTCCACGATAGCAGCAGCACAACTCCTTATCCTCCTGAATACAGGCAAGTCTATGTCTTCTGGTAGGAGGGGTTTCCCCCCCTCAACATCTCACTCCAGAGAGGGGGACCCTGGATAACACTGTCTATGTTTTCCCTGTCAGCACTATTTGAACTTGGAGTGCTGTATTTGGCAAGCAAAGCATGCCACTGCCTGCCTGCTGTTTGTCATTTTGGGCAGAGAGAACGCTGTCTCCCCCACCACCTCAAGCGGCCAAGGGACTTTTCAAGGGATCTGGGTCACAGGTTGAAGTTTTGCTGACGGAAAAATGCTCTCCACAGGCCCAGAGAGTCTGATTTAATGTTAGTGAAGTTTACTTACAAACAATAGCTTCGCTGGTGATAGTCTAATGAGGTCAAACATCTTGCTTATTAAAAAAAAAGTGGAAGAGCACAATGTGTGAAACCTGCAGTAATAGATTTCTTTTACCATGTGGGGGATGTGCAGTTTCATGTTATCACACCAGGGGGCACAGACTTGAGATATTATTGATTCTTTTGCTATGTAATCTCTCAAAGTGCAAGTGTGGATCTCCAACAACAAAAGGTTAAATCCATACAGCTCATTAATTCTGCTTCTATCAGCCTGTGCTGAAAAGAAATAAAATTATAACACATAATCTCCTCTGCCCTTTGAAGCTGTACTGTAAACAAAATAAAAGCTGAAGGCAGCATTGGTGTTTGTGAAATGGTGAAAATGTTGATAATTACAAGAAAACCGGATATACCAAAGTATAAAGTTGTGGCCAGACTAATCACATAGTCCTTCATGCAGTAATGAACATTTCATATTGTAACATAAAAAATTAGCCAACAGTCTCTATCAATAGCTTCTTGTTAGAAGTCAAAATGTTAGCATCAAACAGCTAGTATCATGGTTAGCTTGGTTAAAAACACAGTTTTTTTTAAAAATCTATTACTTGTAATTGTTTTCGTTCTTTCTGTAGCTTTTATTGTGAACTTATTTGTTGTAATTTACATCTAAATTGGCTAATTGTGATCCATGCCTGGCAACTCTTGAAGGAGAAGTTCCGTTTTTTGCAACCTGGACTTTGTTTCTAGCATAAAATACGTTCATTTACTCACCCGAACAACTTTGGTGTAACTTGGAGTCCTTCGGAAGATATTTAGATCCACTCGCGATCCATATATATCCATATAACGTATATCCATATAACGGGAGTTGTTGGGGCAAAGATGCAGCGTCTAAATAAATGAGCATTATCTGCCGCGAAACTCGTTCATTTCACCGATATCTTGTTTTGAATCACCGGCACTATTCCCCCGTGAGCTGACGTCACTTCCGTGTCACTGCCCAAGTCATAGGTCAGTGAAAAGCCCTGTAAAAAAAAAAACCCGGATGACAATAACAAAACAACTCCGAGCCGCTCCGAGCTCACAGGGAATAGTGACGGTGATTCATAACAAGATATTGGTGAAATTAACGAGTTTTGCGGCAGATAATGTTCAATTTAGACGCCGCATCGTTGCCACAGCAACTCCCCTTATATGGATATATGTAGACGAGTGGATCTAAATATCTTCCGAAGGACTCCAAGTTACACCAAAGTTGTTCGGGTGAGTAAATGAACGTATTTTATGCTAGAAACAAGGTCCAGGTTGCAAAAAACGGAAGTTATCCTTTAATGACCTGATGACCTTTCACTAGAGGTCATGGGTGACGTGACATTAGCGTCTCCGCTAGCTGCTACTGAAGAAGCTACACAGAGGCAAAGTGGGAGAAATATCAGGATTTTATTCAACTTTCCGGGAGGGAGAAGCTGCCGGTAAGTTGTGGCGGTGTTTTGTGAGAGTTGTTATGAATTATTTTTGAAAGATGAAACGAGTACTTTTGTGTGTTTATGCGTTGTTTAGAGAAGAAACAGCCGTTAGCCGCGAGCTAGCGACGGTTGTGCTACTGAGGAAAAAGTTGAAGCAGGTGTTTAACGGTCGACTCGTTTCCCTTTGTTTTGTCGTCGTCGTTAGTTTACTTTGCTTGAATTGCATTTGTGCCAACTGTTTTGGACAATATACACATCTCCCTTTGAGTAGTGTTAGCGCAAAGCGGCAGCTAATTGAGATGACCCCAGAACAGGGGGGCAGACTATTTACTGGTGTTTTAATCACGGAGACTGGAATGGAAACATATAGAGTTGCTGTATTGTTGACCTTATATGTGAATGTATATCTGTAGGATCTGAATCAGCACTGTGTCAATAGGGCAAACTGCTGGTCGTGGTTGATGTGTGGGGTTGTGTCCTGCACTTAAGGGAAGGTCGGTGGTTCGAAACCCGCCCGTTCTAGTTATTAAAGTGTACCACAAATGACTTCTCCTGATGTGTTGTCATTGTCAATGTGTGTGTACATGAATGCGTGTGCTGAATGTCGATTGTAGTGTTAAGTGTCTTGAAAAGTAAAAAGTCATGGTGTGTATTCCTCTTTTAGTATGTATTAGTATTAGTGTTTCCTTTTTAATGCAACAGCTGGTACATGTCATAGTGGTTCTGACCCTGGGTTTAATCACATCTAATCCCACTGATGTATTGATAAGTTATTACTATTTTGGAGGATAGAAGAAGTCTTTTACTATTTGCGTGGTCACAGATCTAACAAAATCAGTCTGTTAAACTGCTCATGTAGTGGTTGCTACCACCAACAGGAGGGTGGCAGAGTTTAACTGTGAAGCATGTAAGCTCAGGCGTTATACATGCCCTTGTAAATAAGTCATCCTTATCTCAATAGCTACTACTGAAGCCAAGATACTTAACCACTAAGTTTATGAGTGGCCAGTATTAGAAGTGAGTGTGCCTGCAGCTCTCAGGTGTGTCTGAAACTGAATAGAAATCAGGGTGTTGGTGAGGAAATCCATTCATGCTCAGCAAACATGGCTGCATAGATGATGTCATCAAATAATGTCTTTGAATTGGCAGTGTGTTTCTTGTCTAAGTTTCTTATCAGTTCAGCATCCATTGTGGTTTCATTGTCCAGCCTCTGTCTGCTGTCCTCTATTAAGAAGCACTCATTTAATATTACCAGGAGTCAGATGAGGATTGTCAGCCGCTTACACCATCAGTGTGGCAATATGATCATCAAATGTTTGGCTTTGTCAGTATTTTCCTTGTTGTGAATGCCAACATTTCATTAGGAGTTGTAAAGATTTCTTATTACCACTCTTCCTCAGAAGCAAAATAAATACGGATAACATTTCTGTCATGCTTTTTTTTCCTTATCTGCATGATGAAATTACTCAGATTGAAAGGCAATTTATCTTCCTCAGTGGAAAGACTGATGTGAATGTTATCAGCTGCCTTTTGCACAATGACTCAAGAAGCTACACTCTGACCAACTGGCACTGAGCAAAGCAGCATATTAAGCAGTTGGAATAAAACAAAACAAAAAAAAGATAAAGCAATTGTGAGTGAAGCGCATACCTCTGAGACTCTCAGAGCGGAAAAATGTGCAGTTTATAAATTTAGACCTCTAACCAAGGCACTGTAAAAAGTCCCAATGCTAACATTGATTCTGGCAGGCGGAGGAAAGAGACTGCCTGGTGCAGTCTAAACATGAAGGGTGGAGTGTGTCTGCCTTAAGTCAAGATTACTTGTCCGAGCAAATACCTGTCATTCACTGAGGCAGCATCGTTGCCTTAGCCCCGTTTGTTTTTGAATGGCTGATTGTTGTCCTGACCTACTGTTTTACTGCTCGTTCTGACATTGACGCCCTGGGACAAAACATCCACAGAGAAAGGTGGACTCACCTTTTCACAGGCCTGAAGGAGTTAGGGGTCGTATCACCTTGTTAAAACGTGAACTTTCCTTTCACAAACAGAATTTTTTTACGGTACAGTCATCCCAACCAAACCAATGTGTTCCTCAAAAGCACATTGTGCATATTGTATCTCTTTTACACTTGATTAAAATGCAAATAGACCAACAAAATGTGTATGTTTGAAAAAAACAAAACACCTTTCTCTGCCACCAAAGGGGTTCAAACGAATTTCAGTAGCACTGTGTAATTTATCTGCATTTTGCACTGAGCATGTCAAGGCAAGCAAATGTACGTATGTCCTTAGCTATGTAGCATGATAGCGCAAAAAAAAAAAGAGAAGCTCTGAAGGGTTGTTTGATTTGCTGTAAATGCTGGCAAAAGTAATTCATTCGTGTTGTTGCGAAACTGATTCCCTCCAATGCAGAAGCTTCCATTGATAAAACATTTGGATCAGCAAGAGGCTTCAAGGTCTTGAAACGCTGCCAGTACGGCAGTGTTTTCATACGGATCTCAGTTGCCCTGTGAGTATTGGTTGTCTTATGGCAACTGGAATTCCACTTGGACTTAAAGTCTTGGCAGTGAGATGAGTTGACCTTGGTTACCGTCTCTGGAGGGCATGTCTGCATAGCTTGGCAGATGTCATCACCTCCCATCAGAGAGGTATTTCAAAGTGTCCTGTAATGACTCTTCTCTTCAATTCACTGGGCGTTGTGGGCATCACCTTGCAGTTGACTGACAGGGAGCCTGACCCAGAACAAGTGCTGAAGAATCCCATAGCTGTCTTTTATGATGGTGGATAACATTTGATGCAGACAATAAGGTTCTTTTAGTTTATTTGCCATGTTTCCCATTCCCCAGCAAATAAATCGATTAGTAAGAAGATGCTGAAGGGCTCCAGTTAAGTTATCTGAGAATAGACTTCTGTACTAAATAACTGGCCACCGTCCTAATGAATAATCCGTAGTTCGCTCTAAATCAGGTGCTGAATGGCACATAATCAATAACTAATCTTTATTATGTGCATATTTGCCACTATTTGTGTCTTATAACTCGATAAATAAAATCCCTCACGATCCTCCAGACATTTATGCATTAAATAATGAATCAACATCATGGTAACGCTGTTATATATTCAAGGTATTGATTATTGTAATCATGAAACCATACAAACTTATGTCCAGTTTGTGGTGCTGTTTATTGTCTGAATAGATAAATGTGTTTATGTTGCATTCTTCCTATTTTCTTTTCCCAGAATAACACAGAAACTCTGTGGCCAGTGTAGCGGTGTTGCTCGATAGCAGCAGCCGCCCTGCCTCAGAGTTCGCAATGTGCAGACACAGCTGACACTGTAGCAGAAACGAGCTCAACTGGTTTCACTTTGTCTCCCTTCCTCTTCATTGTGATATGAAGGCTTCCTCGCCTCTGAACAACTAGATTCATCGGATACAGCAGAGACATTTCATGGTTATCAAAGACCATCATTAAGCATGCTAATTTTAGAAAGCAGCGATGGGAGTTACTGATGTGAACAGTCTCATACAGTTTAGATGACATATTGGACACCTCAACATAGAAGTGATGTGAATCTGTAGTTTCATCAGTTGCATGGAGAATAAGATGTATAGTTATGTAGCTTCTAAACATTATACCGGATACCGAATACTTTTGTATTTGTACACACACACACACATTTCTATGTACACAATGATGGATAATTTTGAACAAAGGCTTTTTATTCTTTGTGAACAAAAGCAGTGTAATCAATCTGCAACAGGGTTTGCTGTGTTTCCGGTAGGATTTCTTTAAGCAGCAGCAGCAGGACTGACCAACCCCCCCAACACAGAGAGAGAGAGAGAGAGAGAGAGAGAGAGAGAGAGAGAGAGAGAGAGAACGAGTGAGTGTGCGAGTGTGTCGGATAATTTGACTTGTAACGTCGGATGCAGCATCATCGCCGTGTATTTATCAGTGTGAGCGGGGAGAGGAGGAGATTATACACAAAAATGTGGTGTTAAACTTTTGGGCTTTAATAACCTCATTGGCGTTGTTTATTGATATGCCGAGAGGGGCCAGCGGGTCAAGACAGTTAACGAGGTTTGTTATTTACTGTACAATGTTGACCGACCCGATTCTGAAGTGGCGGTAATAATGAAGGAGCCACCGGGCCGCCGCTGCGTTAATGAAACCCTGGTACTTGTATAAAAGAACAAAACAAAACTTTCCTTGAGTATCGGTACCTGGTATCCGTATCAGCCTTTACGAGTACCGAGTACTTTCAAATAAGGCCGGTATCGGCCCGATACCGATACCTGGTATAGTTACTCGCCCCTCCCTATACAGAGGATGGCGACTTGTTGGTCAGGTGATATGTTGGCTTATTTCTCTTGACTGTGAAACATTTTTTTTGCACCTTTAATGGTGTGTTGTTGTTGAAATTGTACACCTGATGTGTGATTTGAGACTTAAAAAAGTAGCTATTAATTGCACTAATTTTTCCATTTGTTTATGTTTAAGTGACTGTTATTTATAAGGGCTTGGTTACCCACCAAATGTTAATCTATGAATTAGTCTCAGCTGATAGCAGTCTTTTACTCTTTTATACATATTATTCAATGTGCTTCAGGTCACAGACACTACTGGGATCTCAGCCTGGCTGGCTTCCCATGCTAGAGCTCATTATGCCTAGCTGAACTGATATACATCTTAAGAAAATTGCCTTTTCTCTCCTGCTCATGTGGTGTGCAGCGCATCCTAAGGATTCTCAAATATTCAACTCTCCGAAACTAATATGGACAGATTTTTCTTGGTTTCACTTCCCATTACCTACAATACTATCTCATATGTCGTACATGCCCCTGGAAATCAAACTACCACTACGTCTTCTTTATGTGAGGGGAAAAAAAACAGAGCTATTAAATAGAGATGTGAAATATCCCAGCTCTAATGCATTTAGGGGTGGAAATAAAAAACACACCTGTCCCAGTAATCATTGGTGCAGCGCCGTCCCATGCTGGCTGGATTATGTCACCTAGCACATGGTGAGATGTGATATACGACGCTATGCCAGTGGCATACAGAGACGGTAACCCAATCACACATACTATTTTGAGAATGTATGGCTTTTCCCAAAGCACAAATAGGTTTTCGGCACAGACTGGGTATGCTCTGCCACGGCATGCTTACACTTGGATCCCCACGGGAGGGTATCCATTTCTACGGCCCAAATGGAATGAAAATGCACATTAGCTATTAGGTCTCATGACTGACTGGAATGATTTCACCAACTGTGTGTGTGTGTACATGTTTGTGCGTTGCTGTGTGCGCACCAAACACAATCTTGCAGCAATCACCATCTAATAAAATAAGAATGAAATCACCCCTTGGTCAGACCAGCTCCATGGTAATACAGGACTGTTCTCCAGCATTAGAAAATGTTTTGTCTTGGATGCAGCCTCAAACTCGATTATCAGCCTGGCAGATTATTGGTCGCAATATTCAGATTCGTGTTGTGTTTCTGTTATTTAATCAGCTTTTTTTTTTTTTTTTGTGGTGGTCAAATTAATAGAAACACCACGGCAAGTGTCGTTATTGAGCAGTAGATTTGTGTTGGCATGTCAATTCCAAATATCGGTTATTGGTCTCCCTGATAAATAATAATAAGAGGACAAGAGTGAAAACCCATTCAGTTTTGTTGTTGTTGTTGTTGTTGTTGTTATTTAGCTGGGACATACATGATATCCTGATACGACTTTTTCTGTTCCATTCACTCCTGTTGACTGTGGAAACTTTTGTCATGAATATAATACATTGTGATTTTATTTATTTATTTATTTATTTTAACTTTGTGGCAGCATGAGGAGCTGTCCATGTTCTGTACAATGTAAAAGAAAAAAAAAATAACTTGGCACCAACACTGACCAACTTACTGGAAAAGTACATATTATACACTCAACTGCCCTGAGCTGAAACATGGAGACTCTTCCAGTAAGTCAGTAAGCGATGCCCACTTATTTTTCACATTCGGTTCTCTTGTCACTTGGACATTACGTTGACTGCTAAAATAGCAACACTGTGCCAGTGTGAGTAGCTGACTTCTTTTTTTTTTCTTCTCTGCACAAGCTGCCATGCATACCTGATGATTACATGGGAATCTGATTTTGGTTGTGGTGGAGCAGTTGGTCCAGAGGTGTGGAGAGGAAAGGGCTCCATGCCCAGATGTTACGTGGTTCAGTACCAGTTGAGGGATACAGCATATGACAAATTCAGTCATGTGGTGAAAACATAGGCAAGTTTATAGAGGAGGATCTGGAATTACACACAAGGACTAGATGGTGTAATCAAAGGATGTCAAACAAGCTTAGGACTGGAAGTAATGCGATGTATTCCAATTGGTTGGGCTGTTTTTTTCCATGGTTGTGCCAAAGCACTATTAAAGCCCAGAGTAGTAGTGTTGAACTCTGTTGGGAAGTATTTGGTATACTATAATTTACTGCAAGTTAGGTTCCTTTTTGACCACGCTGTTCACAATTAAATAATAGTGAATGGAATATCTTAATCCTGGAGGGATTGGCTAACTGATTGTCGTTGCTCGCAGCAGACACTTTGACTTGTCGTAGCAGGAAAAGCACAGGTGTAACTAATAACCTTAATTATGGCTTTGCTCCATTTAGGTGTGCCAATAAGCTGTGCCAATAGAGCAGAAAGTGAAACACAAAGGCTGTTGAATTGGCACAACTAAAAGCAGTTCAACCTTTTTATTTATGTTATTAGTTTGACCTATGATTGACAAGTGAAATGGCCAGGAAGAGAAAAGTGTCTGTAAACACTAGAAAATTCTTAAAATGTCTAAAATTATGGTGATTGATTAGAGACCTTTGGACTTGAATGGAGTTACAGATAATGTCTTTAGTTTGGAATGAGGGTGGAGTGAATGTGTATTTCCGTCCAGAAGATAATTAACGTGACATAAACCGGGCAGCTTGCCACAAAAGTCAGTGGCAAATGGGCACTAGGGGAAAAAAAAGATTATTTATTGGTTTTCTCACTGTCTCCCACCTTGGTGCGTTAGCTCCATATTAATGTGTACATTAAACACACTGCTCCTGTCTTACAGTGTCTGTTCTGTCAGCAGTGGTGTGTTGTTAAATCTCAGCTATGAAACATAGCCGTGTGCACATGGGCAATTAATGTTTTGCTTTTTCTCACATGCTGCTCAAGTTGTGGTTTTGTAATGAGCGTTTACACCAGGCCCACTCTAAGCTGGCAAAGTTGGAAAACATATATTGTCATTGTTTTGGCCTCACATTCACAATAAATAAAGCATTTTTTCACCTTTTTTTTGTGCACATCTTCCTATCTGCCCAAGGCTTTTTTCACTCCCTTTCATTTTTCACAGGTAAGATCCTGTGATACTGTGAAGAACACCCTCTGACTGAGTAATGCTTCTCCTGTAAGAAGAATGTGACAGGTTACCAACCACTTAATAGAGAAGGTGTAAAACTTCCCACATCCTCCGTCTCGTCCTTGTCCCCTCCACATTTTACATCTGTTCTGCAGCCTCTAATTAGGGCTTTTACAGACAACAGCATTAAAATGTCCCAGAACCACGCCAGCTAATGAGATGCCACTGACAAGGTAGATCTTTCATGCACAACCATGTTTGTCAGAATCTATCTTTCATTCTCTGCCTTGACAGCCAAGTTTGTTCAACACTTTGTCTCCCTTCGCACCTGTTGACAGGACCTAGCTCAGATTTTAAAGTGGGTCGGTGAGTTGGATTGTTTTTGGCGTCCTTCGCAGCATCGGATGCTCGCGTTGATAGATTTTCTCAGGCACATCGCCGACACGTTTCCATGCATGCTGTGGACATGAAACATTTTTCACCACTCTGTTGCTGCCAGGATGTCTATTATGTTGAGCAGAGATAGTTCAGCACTCTGCTCTTGCAAAGCATTCCTCTTTGCAGACACGGATGAGAGCTGTGCAGTTAAAATCCACATTGGTTCCACATATGTAAATTTTTGTTTTACACGCCATTTCATTACAAAGAGTGCATTAGAGCATATAAGAAATTTACAAAACACAAGCATTGTGTGGCCACTCGTATTTTCCAAAAAGACAGATTGAAATAACGAGACCTTTCTCCAACTTGAATCCACGATAACATGGTCTTACATCATCTTTCAAAATGTACCTACCATTTTAAAATGCCCTCAAAAATGATTGATAGTTAAAAGAATCAAACTAATGATGAAGACCATCAAATAAACAGAATTTATGAGAGATACAGTTGTTTTTTGGGGGGGACATCAAAAAATGTTTTAATTGTTCTCATTTAAACATGCTTTATTGTTAGTTGTTTGAGTTAAGATCACTGACTTTATTATCCCACCTTTCACAGCAGTAGCTGTAATAATGAGGCACTATATGATTAACTTATATATTCACAACATAGCAGTTGACAAATACGCATATAATGCAGTATATCAGATAATAGTTTGGTATAACAACCGGCTAGCAAATACATATCACAGCCAGAAAACATGAGTAAAAGACACATAATGGTAATTGCTCTGCTTAGTTGTTTGCAACTTATTTCCTGATATTTCACCAAACAATTGGCTAGTCAGAAAAGCATTAGTGATTTCTCTCAAACTAACAGCAGTTAGTTGGACATGCTAATTACAGGTTGCTGTTAAAGCCACAGCTAGTGATTGCTTGACTTGGGAATTAAATAGTAAAGTTTTAGGGAGAGGTATTTACCCAGATCTACACTTTCTACAAGCACCGGAGAGAAAGGCATCTGTTTTGTAACCATTTATCTCAGTAGGTAATTACATGGCTAATGTTCCTTAAATGCAGCTTCATGAATATTCATTGTTTCCAAAGATAAAACAAGGCTTTTAGTGGCAGGCGCTGTACTTGTATTCCTTGTTTATGTTTCTGTGATAAGGATTGCATCCAGCAGCGGGGTTATGTTTAGAGGCAAATGGGCTCGAATGATTGAAAGGCCTTTTCATGAGCAGTCGGAGAGAAGCACCAGGAGGCCTTTCGTCAAACGCCGGACAGTCAGAGGCTTAATGACCTGTGTCGACAATTAAAAAGGCAAACCGGGTGTTAAGTGCTTAGCATCTCCATTTGTTTGTCATTTCTAAAAACATGTGCCAGACAAGCACGTAAAAATTAGACCCACTGGGTCTGATGACGTAACAGATAGAGGATCTTGTCTTACATGTGGTTAAATGCAAAGGTGATTGAAGGTCAAACGAGGGTTACTGCTTGTTAAGGTGCGTAAATACACTCAATAATGGTTGGCTGTTGGTTTGACAAGCTGCAACTCATGCATTCAGAGAGCATCTGATTAAATAAAACACCGCTGAGTTTAAAAGATGTGAGTAAATCATAATCACATTTCTCTTCAATTACAGCTGCAGGTTTTTAATTTTTACTCGCTGGATTTGTTTATTTGAAGCTGGCTTGTTTTCATATGAGAATCACTGTAGTTTCGCCTTGATACTTTGCATGCAATTAGCCCATGAAAACAAACAATGTTTGGGGTCAGACGTCCAGCCAAGGTGGATTTATTTAGCCAGGCTTGTGTGTGCCAATTTTTTTTTTTTTTTTTGGCTTAACCAGTAACTCAGGTTGACAAATCCATCCCAAAAATGTAATTTCTACATAAAAAAAACTGCCATGAATGGTTGTTAGGAGCAGTTAATGTTTTTCAGTTGGTGTGTGGATGTCTAACAACCAGCACAGCTGTGCAGATGTTACCAGGGCTTGTCCTTTTACCTTTAGATATTTTTCAATGATTAAGCCAAGCAGCTCACTAGCTATGTAGGGTTAGATTAAAAAGATGTTCCTGCTCATCTCAGTCCCTGCTAAGATCTGACTGGTCAGGTGTTCCCCAAGCTGATTGTTATTTGGGAACATCAGACCTACATGACATGCAGTTTTGACTTGAAGATCTCAGAGCTCTAGATCTAGTAATTCTGTTTACATTTCATGCTGCTGAGACTCTGATGTAATATTTTTATAACCTCACATCTTTCACATGCGATAACACTGCTAAGACAAGTGAAAGAGGTAGAAGGAGGGAGTGAGGTGAGGCAATTAATCAAAAGATTTTGAATTTTAGCTTTCAAAGACTGTGCACAACAACGTTTTGTGTTTCAGTTCTGCCACAATGATTGAAATACAAATCCAGAGGAAACACTTGGATGAATGGATCCACAGAGAGCTGCTTAGTGAGCTACATTATCATTATACAATAATTGTATTCCTCTCTTATGGGAATTAACCTGCAGACACTGTCACTGCCCTTGCCGACAGTCATTTCCCCTCAGAAACACCAATTTTCCCCTTTTCTAATCCTCAAATTGCTACTCATGTCAATTATGAAGATCCAGATACAAACTTGCTTGCTTTAGCAAAGGCAACCATTTGGCAAGTTGCGATGCTAGCATGTATGCACAGATTTAGTTCCTTGGGGTTCGGAGGACAGGCTTTGGCAGTGATGGTGGTAAGCAGTGGACTGGGTGGGTGAGTGCTGTTTGCTGAATTGTTTGGGAGGCAAACATTTGACCAGGGGGCCGTCATTTTGAATCCTGTGAGAATTTCCGGACGGACTATTAGACACACTCTCGACCTCTTTCAGCAACTACCATGGCAGTGTTTCGGACTAAAGCGAGAAGCCACGGTTGTAGTGATTAGCAACAGGACTGAATCTACATTACTGTACAATGTTATAAGAAAGGAGCAGTTGTGCTCAGCAAACCCTCCCTTGGTAAATACATAGAGGTTGAAAGGAAGGCTCTTTCATTACCCGGGGTTGTGCACTGCAGCTCCTCTCTGCGAGACAGCTGGGGCAAAAGGTTAGGAAGGCTTGGTGGGGTGGCAGTAATTAGAGATCCAGGGCACCCTGCTCGAAGGAATCGATCTGTATCTGGAAGTAGTGCCAGAGACGAGAGAATTTCATTCTTGAACTGCCACAATTGAATTTTACTTTGACTTGCCTGCAGATTTGGATTTACCATTGTATTTACCTCCGCTCAAAATGTCATCAGGCCTCTAAAGGCTTTACTCAGATTTGCTTGCATTGCTCCAAGCTCCTTAAAGGGGTGATGGGAGGTTATGTTTACTATTTAAATTGCATGATTCTTTTTTAACTGGAAATCCAGACAGCAGTTGTGTTACGAGGGCTATAACATAGTGGCTCCAAGGGTTTAAGATTTAAAGAGCCGGGGCATTTAGTTCGGTTAGTGCCGGGAGGTCTGTGTTACTTGGATTTCCATGATTTAAGATAAGATTAAAGTAATGGGACAAGAGGAGGAAGATGTGTTAAGACAAACTCTCCCAGTGTGTGAATTTGGCAGTTATCCAAGCTGCAACCTAAGCTTTACTGAGATTGCAGCAGAGATATGTGTGCTCCCAGATCAATTTAGAAATCATTAGTTGAAAACATTATTGACCTCTTCCAAGCTGTTCATTGCAGGTTTGAGGGTTTCTGTCCTGGAGCCAGGGAGCCGCAAAGTGGATTTTGATCAGCTATCAATCCTCTCAGCTACATCCATAGCAAAACTTGAATCTTTGATCAGTCTTAATAAGTAGTGTCTGGGTCTGGTATGGTAAAGCTGTCCTCCAATCTGGCTCGCCACAGATCAAACTGTAATTTTCTCCAAACATCCAGCTGTCCGGCTCACAGATGTGACTACAAAGCAGCCTAGAGCTGTCGTCCACAGCTGTGGAGAGAGGTTTAAAAAAGACGTGGTTCATCTGTCAACGCTTGGTTTCCAGCCAGAAGGGGAGGTTAGGCCCGTCTCCTAATGTTTGTGAGAAACATTTCACAGCCGTTTTACTTTCTCTTTTTTTTCTGTTAAACTATCAATCCATCCACTCAACAATAATTAACTTTGATACTGATTGTGAGTTTGACAGCTGACATGGAAATTGAGGTTGATATGGGAAACCCTGCGTTAATGAAGGCACAGGGCGTGATTGTGATTTGAAACGCGGGACAGAGGGACTTGGAGGCCTGTGCACAGTTGTAATTTGTTGTGTGGCCCTGCAGCCAAACAAAAATGAAATATATTTGTGCATATAAAACTCTAGCTCTTTACTGAAGCCCTTGGCAGCTGCTCTGGTTCTTGGTTATTACCAAGAACTCTTCTTGGTTATTGCCGACCTGCAGGGCGTTCTTCAATTATGGTCAGTACTGCTGGGATGTCTTTGTGTTGATTTTCTATTGGTACTACTACCGTCTCCACATATGATGGCCACCAGTCTTTGGCCACCTGTCCAGCTGTGTTTATCGTTTGTTAGTTTTTGCTCCCAACAAGTTGTTGTCAGTGCTGCCAGATGTTTTGACAGTAATGAGTAATAGCCTTGGCAATAACAGGACGCAGTAATCATCGTAATAGATTATCACTTTAAATAAGAGAGACTTGCGCTGAAGTTGCTGGTAACTGTTAGTGCATTTTATTTGATAAATGAAAAAGAGCGAAACTGAGCCCGGATGGTTTATTTTTCACTTTACGGCTGATTTTGGTGCCGATATCATGTCTAAATCCAGGCTCAGGGGCTCAGACAGAATTCCAGAGGGTCAACACAAATGCACGGCTGTAGTGAAAAGACTGACACTCAATCTTCCCCTTTTCTCGATGCCGAACACAAGTGTGGGCACTAATTAGAGGCTCTAAGAAATCATTCAGGGGTGGGGAGCCACTGTAACCTGAGGAGAGGCTGTTGTGCAGTGATGAGTTTCATTCGCGGCCAAAGCCTGAGGGGTTGAAAGACTTGAGTTTAGCTTTGGTGTGTCGTGTTTTTTTTTTTTTTTTTTAATAATTAACTTGATGTTTGTTTGTATTTTAATCATTTTCTGCCAGTGGTGAGCTAAGTTGAAGGCTCATTATCTTTGGTCTTTTACAAAGACTTCAGAAGTTCCCACATCTCTAAATGTTGATGCTGTT
>OMNW01011845.1:53958-106395 GCA_900303245.1 Selene dorsalis | reverse complement strand
AGGCTGTTTTTTGTTTTTTTTATGTAATAATTAACTTGATGTTTGTTTGTATTTTAATCATTTTCTGCCAGTGGTGAGCTAAGTTGAAGGCTCATTATCTTTGGTCTTTTACAAAGACTTCAGAAGTTCCCACATCTCTAAATGTTGATGCTGTTCCCGCTGCATCATTGTATGAACTGATTTAGCTGTTCATATCACTTTTTTTTAAATAGGTCATTTAGAAAAGAATGTACACACACACACACGCATGCATACACACTTGCACACACTAGTGGTGTCAGGTTGGGCCATCTGATATGACCCACAGATGTTTTGTTTTGCCACTGCAGCAGGTGTCAACAGATGTCCCTCCTTCCTATTTGGCCAGGTTGACCTCATGTAGAGAGACCTCCCTTCTGTCAGACGTGACCTGTCTGTCTTGGTGCAGCGCCCCCCCTCCTGGAAATTATCTGCTCTGCTGAAGTGTTTCTGAGCAGGTCACTCCCACCCTGCCCCATCTATTCGGGGTCACTGGTGTGGCCCCCCCTGTAGACAGAGCTGCGTGGAAATGGAGCATTTTATTGCACGGATCAATAAACTATCACATTATTATGTTGCAACACAGCAAAACCAAGGTGTTCAGACCTTTTAGTGCTGGGACTGATTAAATTTCTTGAGACTTCCTATGACCTTTGACCCCTTGACTTTAAAGGCTTTCACGGGCCATAATTGTCCAGCTGTTGATGATGGGACTTGAAATGTAAGAGGTCCTAAAAGGGACATGGAGAAAAGTACTGTATACTGTTGAATAATTCACAGTGTTTTCCTTTCTTTCTGTCACATACAAAACAGCTTGTCTGAGCAACTGCTTGCAGTAGTTGTAGGTGACAGTACAGTAAGTGCTGGTGAGCCCCCTAGAGGGTTTGGGTCCAACTGCATTTTCACTCTGTCAGGATGTGTTACTGTACTTTTCTTGACACAGCTGGCATTATATCAAACACCAGAATATGATTCAAAACAGATGCACTGACTCAAAATGCCTAAATAATTTATCAGTATCTATCATTGATATGTAACCTCCTCGAGCTGGCCTATGGAGACTCTTTAGATAAACATTATGGTGGTTATCAGGTGTTTTATTAGTAGGGGCAACCTTAATCGAGCAAGGTAGAAGTCTGTTGTTTTGCTCAAGGGCTCCTCAGCAGGTCATAGAGTATTGGCAGCTGTGGATGGACACGGTGATCAATATTATGTGTGATACTCTCCAATGAGATGGTGTCTAATCTCTGAGCCAGTCATGTGTGAAGATAAGCAAAAGGCTTTGCAGCTTCGCTCGTGCTGTCAATCAGCAGTGCCAGCTTTAAAGCAAATCTTAATACTCTGAATCAAAATACACACAAGGTGCACACACATTTAATATTATCTGTCAAACGTACCATATGAATATGATGAAGATACTGAAATAGACAACTCACGTTAGATCACATTAAATACCTGCACTGAATAAATGATTCTTTACAGAGACCGAGCATCGAATGGAAATGAACATGTTATTATATTTTGATATACTTCATGTACTTATCCATTCATTTATCAGTGATGTATATCATCATAGCTTGCTCTCTTTCCTCCCTTTTTCAAGCCTCTGAAGGGAATTTGGGTGTCAATCCTGTTCTGCTTCCTCTTCAGCCCAACACACAGGAGCATATGCCTGGCAGATTAAATCGCCGCAGAAGGCTCCCACGCAGCCAAATTATTTTTTAATGGTATGGAAGATTCCCATGGCGTGTTTCAGCCCTCTTTTTGCCCGACTGACTGTAAACCCAAAAGCAATAAATATTCTAAGCAGGGTTGGGAATTTACTGCACCTGTAGTAACCACTGCACCGTCTTAATAAGCAACAGATGTGGGAGTGATTGCGTCCAACCTGAAACGTATGCATTGAAAAAAGGGAATTCTTTGTTCGGCACAGTTTCATCACCTGACCAAAGCTACTCCGACTCTGTTGCTCAAGGGCTCGCATTGGTTTTGATCAGCAGGTAATACGGATGAAATTAAAAACAATTTGGATTAAGTGACACAGTGACTTGGCTGTCGATTACCGGACAGGAAATAGCTGTCATGACTGGTTACCTGTGATGCATAAGGCTGCTGGAGGAGCACTGTGTAGCTCTGGGCCCATATTTAGCCCATAATGTGTGAAAATAATCATTTGACCAACTTGCTGAGCAAATTCAACCCTGTGGCAGTGCAATCCATATGTATTTGATTTGTTATGGAATTCATTTATTTTTCTGTTTTAAGGTTTAGTCCGAACCAATGGGGAGAGTATAATGGCTAATACTAGTGTGGCCTGAATGTTCCCTGCTTTCCAGAGAGAAGCCAGAGTTATGTCCACCTGATGATAAACTCCCAAGCTCAAACACATGTAGTGAGACCGGTCAGGCACTGTAGTGACATCATGTGACGAAAGATGAATTTAGTGAGCCTAACAGAAGCCAGAGTGGATAGGTTTCATTCCTCCCACGGCTTTAATATGAGAAACATGCAGCCGTCTGGACAAAGGGGCTGTTCTTGTTAGTTAATCTTTGCTTGAAGGCATCTAATATTTATTAATGCAGCTTGTGTATGCATGCTCTGAGTCTACATGACTGTGTGTATGCTTTGGTTTTGTTCGCCGATGTATTGAAACCACTGTTCTGTGTGATCACTGTGCAATCTTTTCATACAGTTAGAATTTTTATTATCATCATACAGCTATACACTATGCAGCAGCGTGCACATGTGCACGGCTCTCTGCATGCACACCCCAGTTTTGTTTTGGCAGTGGAAAGGTTAATGTTTAACAGCATGAATGTTTCACCAACTAACGTGTGAACAAAGCACAATGGCTGCACTGTATAGGCTCCTATTTATTCAGAGTCACTTCCTCCCTTAATAGTCAGCTCTACTTTCCTCACAGAGGAAAAAAGTAGGTCAAGGAAAAGTCATGTTTGAGGTAATTCACTCTGGGGGATCCGCTTCTCTGATCATTAGATGACATTGGTTAACCCCAAGAGTGAGGTCATTTTCAAGTCAAAGTTACACCCAGAGTCTGGCCTGACTGGTAGCGTGTCTGTGCATTTTACAGTACACACAGGGTAAATCAGAGAGGGAGGATATCAGTGGGAAGGCTGAAAAGAGACAAGCATGAAAAGACAGTATTGTTTATATAAAAAAGAAAAGATAAAGGAAAGCTTCAGGAAGGAGGGTTTTTTTTCTTTTCTTTTTTTTTCGACCTTGTCTTTGGACCTTGCTTTAATCAAATATTGGATTTCAGCTGATGCACTCTGAAGGAGCTCACTCTGAATGAGTTTCTGCTTTGATGCTAGTGAACAAAAGATCCACAGCGAAGAATCACTTGTGGATAGTTCATTCTTGAGCTGCTTGCGCAGAGACCTGAACAAATGAGGAATGCAAACACATTGTCCCCCCTTCCTACTGAAATGACTTGAGATGAGTGTGTAAGGTTTAAATGGGATATTTGCAGACTTTTTGGATTAAGTATGATTTCATCCATGCCATTCTCTGGACTATAGCTTTTCATCAGGACCTAATGCTTTTTATGCAGGCCTTATTGTCTTTCTTTTTCCTCTTACTCTGCAACATGCAGCTCTGTTTTCTTTTTCTTTTAGATTCTCCTTTTTTATCACAGACATAATAAAGATGTATTTTGATCAATATTCAACAGATTTTCCAAAACCGTTTCTTATTGTGAACATTAAGCATCTGTTCATAACTGTGTATGTAGATTTTTGTCTCTTTTCTTCCCGACTAATACAATATATACACATATGCATACATACATACACACATTGTCACATATGCAGTACAGTGCATCTTGAGCCCTGTATTGAAGAATCACATATTTTCTTCACATTATTCACTATGTACTTTATGAGTCTATATATTAGAGTCCACGCTAATGGGGATGTAATTAAAAACATGTCATCATGATGGAGGGCCAAGCTTTAATAGCATGAAAGCTATCGGCTTTTTTCCTCCTGAGCCAAGCAAATGTACATAAAAACAGTCAATCAAATGTGGCCAGTTGCAGCTACTTGCCCCACAGAATAGAGAAGCAGCAGACTTTTTTTTTTCTCAGCCATTTCTGCAAAGACATCAAAGAAATATTGACTGCGTCTAGAAAAAGTTTACTAGTTTTATTTGAATAGTACTGTAGGTGTAGTCCGCAAACCACAAAATATGGCCTTTCTTTAATCCGCTGCTTTATAGTCTGTTTTTCTGTATGCAAGGAGTACATGTATGATTTTGCAGAAAGTGTGATTTGCCAGTGGAAAGTGGCCCTTATTTGGTAGGACGGTTTGCACTTGAGGCCAAACTCTTCACGCAGCTATGAAAGAGCCTGTTCATTGAGAAGTCATGCCTGGGCTTTGTTTTTCTTCGCATCTGGCACACTGTCATTCACTCTGTTCCCACCTGGCTCACCACCAAACCCAAAATGAAAACATCAAAGCGAACCTGCAATCCGAAGTAATTGTTCTCTCCAAAAGTGTCAGTGATGTTTTGACCGCTAATAGATAGCGTCAATCTGGATGCCAGGAAGAAAGGGCAGATGACATCAAGGTACATTTCAACAAAACGGTGGTTTTAATTGAATCATTGAGCAGTTGGATGCCTTCCTGCTCTTTACACAACTGGAGAGGAAGACCAAAACAGACACGCACTGATACCATGTCCTACATAATGTGTACAAAACATAAGATCAATTTTGCAGGTTTCTTTTAAAACAAGAAGATTGCTAGCTGATCAAATTACTAATAATTCTGTTGTAGCACTCCTGTAAACCAATATAGACAGGCTAAGCAACATTGAGGTGAACTGTCAATCCTTGTTTCTGGCTTTGAAGGATTACAGTGCCCTGCTGAAGTTGGTTTCTAATTTTCACAGACCACTCCTCTAGACAATTTGTTGTCCTTGGAACCATCCTGAGAAACTCAGAGTTCCCGTGGAACTGTTATTTGACATTATAGAGGGTGAGCACATGGCACAAACTTAACCTGCCTGTGTTTTTGTTTCTATTGCAAGCAAATAACCTCAGAATGAATCATGTTGCTGGGTATGAATCACATCCTTAAAATCAAATTTATGGCAAAATAAAGACAAATCAAGCTCAAAATGTGTTTCAAATATAAATTTGACTATACAAGTTGCATGAGGGAAATGGTTACTCATCCGTTTAATGCAGCAACAAAGTTGCAGCGGCACACTCCGCCTCTGAGCGAATTAAACCCCTGCCGCTCGGTTCCTCTGATGGCTAGACATATTGGATTGGTGTTTGAATACTGAATAATCATCAGCGGTACAAAGATAAATACAGCACAAACAAATTAAGGGCAGACCCAGGACAGAGTAAATTTATCAGTGTAATCTCTGAGAAAGTTGTCGAAATTTCAAGTGCGCATGTTGATATTAATAACAGTGTACTGAGCAAGTGTTTGGATAATTGTTAAACCAACAGTTTTGGTTGGTGAAACAAACTGTGTGAGTGTTGACAAGTGCTGCATGTTTAATCAAAGAAATAAATGCCACGGTGCAAGTGCGGGGTTTTGTTGCCTCTGAACTTCAAATAGTCTTGTTCTGTATTTCCTGGAGACAAACCAAAACATTACATGTAGCTACAGCAGCACAATATTTTGTGAAATTGCCTTATTTTGTTGCATCAAGGCTTACAGCTTCAGAAATGGCTCATTTGCAGCCTAAACTCTCTTAGCCAAACTTTCCAGCTAGCCTAGCCTTACCCAAAGGTGCTCTCCACCAACTTCCTCTTCCCTCATATAACCAGTTGCTATGGTGATGAACAAGAATCTGAAAATGGTATAAATCTTCCTTTTTATGTACTTAAATTTGATCCATTATTGTACTGCAAATGGTCCTTTTTAGTCAGAGTTACTTCGGGGTGTTGTCATTGCAGTGATCGTCAGGCTCAGGTGGAAGTAGCCGGGCAATTTTTCTCCTGAAGGTGACAGGGCCTGATGGAGCCCTGAGGGACTGAATGACAAGCTTCATCAAAGTGATTAAAACCCTGCAGTCGCTGGTCCCACCGAGCATTAATGGCTTTATCAGAGGAGCCTGGTGAAACTCATCAGGCTGTGCTCCCTTCCCTGAGCTTATGCTTTAAATTCATGCACAGGTGCATGAACAATGCCCAGATAAAGACCGTGAAGATAAAAAAAGGCGACATGCAAGTTTATGATTGTATACATAGCTTAGTTTCTCATATTTCCCACAGCGTCAGAGCAAAGGCCTGAGTGTGACTCAGCTGCACGTCTGTGTGTCCTTTCAAGAGGCAGGAAATGGTTAAATCGCTAAATAATCCCTGCATGCAAGTTTTATCATGTCTTCAATAAAACTGTCAAAATTATCTTAAAATAATAGTAAATGTTCGTAAATGTCTTAATTTGTTTGTGCAAGTCGGTGCAGTAGGATGCATTAATTCATAACCTGAAGGCCAGAGTGATTCAGTTTACTTTTTCTGAAATGGCACCTTTTAAATTTCCCACTATGTCTCGGGTTGATTATGATCTAAATCATAAGCCTAATGTGCAGTGTGTGTCAGCCAAACATAACATCATAATGTAACACTTGAATTATTTTTGGCTTCTTTTTTAGGAGTGCAAGATTCCCACCAGGAGAAGATCATAACGGTGTCCGGAGAGGGCATGGTCCACAGCCCAGAGTTCCCACACAGGTATCCCAGGAATACTGCATTGATCTGGAGGCTAGTGGCACCCAGCAACAAGAGGATCCAGCTCACCTTTGATGAGAGGTTTGGTCTGGAGGACCCTGAAGATGGCCTATGCAAGTAAGAACATACATCACACATTGATGCTGCTATCTCAGGGTAGATACAAGCACATCAACAAACTTATTTTACCTTGTGACTGGTTTGAAAACAGTGGTTGTTGGGTAAACTTATCAGTTGTTCCATGCTGACAGACAATACAAACACACAGTTTTTGATTGATACTTGGAGAGTATATCTCCTAATTGGAGAAAGCTAAATATATGTATTGTGATATAACATTGTTAGGGGTAGAGTGCATAAACAAAATTAGTCAGTGGATCATTTTTCATTGTAACTCATGGGCCCACACACTTTAAACGGTTTATACAATTCATTTGGAAAGATAGTTAAAGATATATTTTACAGTCTCTATGAAAATATTGTCTTATTAAAAGAATGAATGAAGGATGATGTCCCCCTGCAGTTAGAAGCAGTAATGTGAAGCGTGCATGCTCGGCCTGCTCTCATCAGATGTGGTCTTCCCCAGATACGTATTGGTCTGAGGTAAAGATGTGTCCTGCCTGTGTTGGAGCCCATCTTTAAAGATTTAGAGTCAGAGTGTGGCCATTTGTGAAATTACCTTTGGTCTGCGGTGGCAGCTTGTGAATATTGAAAAGCAGCAGCAGCAGCAGCAGCAGCAGAGTGATTTGTTTCGCCCAAGACACCACAATGACGTCATTCATCCTGGCATATTTTATCCAGTGTGGTCGATATTTTTAGTGGCTCACGTGATTGTTCGAAAGACACACGCGTGACCGTCTGACCGGCAACACATAAACACACAAACGCACGCATATACATATACATGCTCTACTTCATTGAAGAGCTCACTTTAAATTACTGCCTGGGTTTGCTACTGTTTCCATTCGATTTAAATGGGGATTCCAAGCCTCAACAATCGATCCAGCCACCGTGCATTACGCCCAGTGCCCTGCCCTCAGTATATCACAACTGACTGGTTAACATGGAGGATCCCAATCAGGGGAAGGTGGAGAGGAGCTGGGGGAGGGTGACCTCACCAGACATTCCTACAAAGCCCCCTAATGGATGGCAATGTGAATAACAGCAGCAGCTTTCTGCAGCGCTCACAAGGTTCACATGAGGGATGTGGCAACAAAAAAATGAGAAGTCAGCTAAAGATAGGAAATTAAAGGAATATGTGGCCATGAGTCAGTAGGCCTCTGTTCCACTGTCAGTTGTTGTGCATTCAGTTAGACTGATCAGTGAAGTGTTTGCGATTCTGACTCTGATACTGGTCTGTTAGAGATGGGTTGCAGCTGATTCAATTGTCCAAAGTGCTGTAATGTGCTGCCATCTAGAATTCATGCCTCTGTTCCACATTATTCTTTCCATATCGGGTCTGGTTGTTGTCAGTAAAAGTAAAAATCAGTATGTGGATGCATGTAATCCGAGCCGTCCAGCACACCTCGGAGGTGGGCCGGGTTCCCGCTGACGAATGAGGTTATTGTTGCTGTCAAAACCCCGTGAGGGGAAAGTTCCACAGCGGGGCAGGGTGCAGACTGACAACTTTTATGCCGTCCTGCCCTCACAAGACTGCACTAGTCAGCGTCCTCGGGGAGAAGGGTGAGAGACAATAACAACATCCTTTTCCAAGGTCATGAAAGTTACCGCCATGTCTACCACTCCAGCTCTCACATTTTTCATTCTCCTCGCCACCCCCCCCTACTGAGGCCCAACAGGTTTTGATCAGATCTCGACATACACACTCCTGGCAGGGTTGGCAGACAAACGATTGCAGCATGCAATCACAAGCAGAAACAGACACACGCAAGTTTATCTACTTCTCACTGAAACCCCCACCCACCCCCACCACCACCTCCACATTCACTTTTTCTGTCCCACATACACACTCACATGCAGAAGCCTTTGGCTTTGACTGCATATCTACTTTATCTTTCATGTGTGTTTAAAAATTTATTCCCCAAATTTCCCCGTAGACCTTCAATGCAGTGGTGTTACCGCAAAAGACATCCATACACAACGTTATTGAAATGCTCTTCTTACCCTTGTGTCACTGCACAATGCGATGCAAATAAACAGGACTGTAATCTCCTGTCCAGTGATTCACAGCAATGGCCAGGGATAAAACAAACAACAGTGGGAGATGTGTTTGGCTCTGGTAGCGAGCCTAGAGCGAGAAGTCTTTGCTAAGATGAGAGGGAGGCTGTGTAGTTGAGATGCTCATCTGCTATTCTGTTTGTCTGTGGCACGATGAAAAGCATTCTTACCAAATCCACTGGAGGAGAGGCATATTGGAGAGGGATTGGTCTTGCTGCTGTTGGCATGGCAGCAGAGTTGTGCTTGACGGCTCACAGATAGGACCATTCTCCCCGACTTCAGTCTGAAAGGAGAGGACTGTTTGTGTTGCTAATCTGCGTCATCTCCGTGGCAGATATTGTGTCTATTAATAATGTAAAAGGAGAAAACTATGTAAGAGAAAAGCTTTTGTGAATATTAAATAGAGTTTCCTTGCAGTGTGCAGGAAGGGAATCCTTTCTGGTGCATCTGTATATAACGTTCCTTCGCTGCTCTGATCCTCTTCGCTGTGACTGTACATACAGTTCAATATGTATGTCAGTGCATTTGTAAATCTGAGAAACCAATGTTCAACATGGTGATTCTAAACACATGGCGATGTGTAATGATCAGGGCGTCGTGCATTATTGATGAGCCATCTGTCAAAGCTCTGGAGCTGTCTGAGGGCTGATTTTTAGTGACGAAAGCTTCTCTCTTCACTGACCTCCATCTAAAAAGCAAAGAGAAGCTAAACTGATATTTAGCCCCCCCCCACCCAAAAAAAAATCAGTCGGGGTCCGATTAATATAAACAGGGTCGTGCAGTTTTCTACATACATACTCTAAAATGTGAATGTATGGTTTTGCATAGCTGCAGTTTCAGTTTTACCTTAAGTTTGTTTGTGCAGATCTCAAACTTCCTGTAAAGATTTCCAAATCAAAGGTGGCACATACACACACACACACACACTCCACACCCTTTTCAGTTTATATAACATCAGAGAAAATCCATTTTTAGTTTTGTTTATGTCCTTCTATGTTGTTTTATTGAAACCAGCTTGAACTGAATCTGTCAAGCTAGTGCAAAATGTAAACAATGTCCTTGAAATCCAAATATCCGAATTGGCAGCTCTGAATGAGAGGTTAGTGTACTGTTGACGCAAATGGCAAAGTGATTAATCCCAGACTGTGAAGAGTCAGTGAAACAAGGCCGTATTGAATGCAACGCAGCCACTCGTTACATACACAGGTATAAATAATAAAGGCTGAACTCCTGAACTGCGTGTCTTAAGTGCTGAGGTTGGTCGATGTTAGCCTTGGCACACCAGAGGAGTCTGGAGCACGGCCATATGCTGCTGCACTTCATAATGTTTGCTGGTATTATGGGTTGGCAGGGTGGCCGGTGGAGAGACAGACTCACATAATTACAGGGCATAAAGTTCGATCTCCACAACAAGCAAATGGTGCTCGTATTTATATTTTTGCTGAAATGAAATTTTTATTATCAAAAATTCACAACAATCAATACTTGAAAAAACTGTGAAATTCATTATGTTAAAGATGCGTATCATTTAAAAAATGCATGTGTTTTTTATTTTTTATATAAATACAGGTTTGGTTTTCAGCCACCAATAGTTTCTGCAACCTTAAGTGACTATGTTTATAGCCAGAAAACTACTGTATAATTTAAACTCTGTTGCAGTCCAATTACATGGATTATTTCTGTGGTCACTGAAGAAGAGTCGCTGACAGTGAAAATGGTAATCCAATCCTGACTACTCAACATAATACTGTCAAAATTAAAGAATAAAAGCGCATGGCCATAAAATTGTTTTGAAAAATAGATCTACTCATAATGATAAGGCCTCCAGCTCCCCTCCCCACAGTCAACAGACGCTGTTGTACAGCAATCTAAATCTTTAATTAAAGACTATATTTCAATGACAACATGTAGCATTAGTGTAATCGTGGTGGTGGAAAGCTGCATCAGCAAACATTAACCGCTGAACAGTAAGAACAGCTGTTTAATGCTGCGCTGTAAACCAACCTGAGATTTGGCCTCAATACAACGGCACCCTTTACGTCATTTTATTCATTTAATTCAGGCAGTAAATAACAGAAATAAATCTCATCTCTCAACACTGTGAAACTGCAACCTGCTGTTTAAAGATATTTTCTTTACTTTCTTTTTTTTTAATGAGGTTAAACCTTTATTTCCCTGGTTGGGTTTATTGATATTAACAACCTCAGCATCAGAAGGGTGAGGCAGACCTGAGGAGACGGTGCCACAGCAAACTTAAAAGGTGCTGACAGACTTAATGAGAGATAATTGAAACTACAAAAACTAGGATGTATATGAGGGGTCAAACGAAGCCTGTTGTCGCTGGAAGTTGTGGTATTTTTTTTGTGGTAACTAACTGAATGAATTGGACAGCCGCAGAGTGTGGCGAGTGATGTCTCAGAGACCAAACTAATCCCTTCTCTCTTCACCTCCAAAGGTATGACTTTGTGGAGGTTGAGGATCTGACTGAGAACACCATCCTGGGTCGCTGGTGCGGGTCACAGTCGGTACCAACTAGTCACACATCCAAGGGCAGTCAGATCCAGATCCGCTTCGTCTCTGATGAGTACTTCCCCTCCGAGCCGGGATTCTGCATCCACTACTCCCTCCTGCCTGAGGTAAGCACAGGGAGGTCACATGGGCGTAATTAATGCCTCTCCACGTAAACACAATTAAAATCATTTGCTTGTTGCGCAACATGTTCTCTTAATTTGCAATCACCCACTTCTCCCTCAGTGGTGCTGAGGGTTAAAGCATTGTTGGAGAGGGACATCTGGCACCTGGGTCATTTTTTGTAGTTATGCAGATACAGTGTAATGATGCTCATGATTACTGCATTGACAGTGGTGACTCTGAGTTCCCATCATATGAGCAGCTAGCAGCCAAAATTAGACCCATGCTTGAGCTTTCCTTTAATACTAGTATATTTTAAAACTTTAACACGTTAGCAAGTCTGCGTTTCGATATATTTGTCACTTTCCACCATCTTGTGTGAAAGATTCAGAGTCTGTCAGTTTTTCCCTTCAAGCTGTAATTTTCTCATTCTGTGGGGCTACTGTGGTTTCCACCCTTAAATAACTGTTACATTCTCTATTATTGTTCTATATAAAGCCACATCCCCTCTGAACCTGCACTGTATCTATAGATCCAGTCTGACGGATGAGGTGTCTCAGTGTCACTGGTGGTGTTGCCTGAGACTGAAATGGAGAAAATAAGTGGTTTCACATTCACAAAGAAGGTCCTCTGACCTCCGGGGGGATTCATTCATGCCCCCGAAATGAAAGAAGGAATTAAGAGATAAAAGTGCTTTTTGTGTGGGAAATTGTCAGGCTGCCGTCTGCCTGTTTCATTTTCTGTTCACATGTTATCTTCACATACAGTAGCTCAACAGTAATACCCTGTTTTATGTGTTTTTACAATACCCCCCTTCACAAAGATACCCCTGTTGTTGGACTCCACACTTCAGACAACATAATGTAACTGCTCCGCCTCTCTGCTCTTTCCTGTTATGTCACCCTCTCACTTGTCTTTGCTTGTAATAGAGACTATAATCACTAGTTTCATCCCTCATTAAACTTTGTTTCCATTCTCCCTTTAGACTTTTGGCAGATAGTGATCCCATAAAAAGTCGAGTCTGTGCATAACATAAACTTCGACTCATTCGGTGTATCACCAGTTATGCGAAGGGCCTTTGTAGAGCCCAAGACACGAGCAGCAGCTGTAGTCAGAGTGATCTTACTTGATGAAAAAAAAAGATATGAACTAAATATTAATGGGTGGAGCCAGAGTAGAGAAGTACAGTATCTGTCACTGTTAGTATAAGATAAGTTAAAAAATGAATGAAAAATCAAGAGGCTCTTAGTTGCCAGTGACTGTTGTTCATGCATCTTGACGTTTTAATTCTTGTTTTAGTCAGACATGAGCTCAATTATGATGAATTGCTGTACGACTTGTTTTAATGTTTCCCATTTTCTTGTTTAATGTAAGGGTTAATGACTCAGGGAATAACTGACTGTCTCTCCGTCACTCCTACACTCTCATGTGGTTGAAGTTAATCTTCTGGGAAATTTGTTTCTTAAAAAAATGTTATCTCTCTAGTTGTCCAGCTGCATTATTTACATCTGTGCTAGTTGCTATTTAGTTCATTTGCTCTATTTCCATTTCGATTTGTACAAAGCTGCTTCCTGTCTACAAGGATGTGTAGACCAGATTAGTCAGTTGCTTCTCCAGCCGAGGCCAACCGCCATCAGTGAGTACAACACCAGACCGATGTATCGTGTGTAATGTGGTCAGTGATTCAGAGGTCAGGAACTAAGAATTGGACGAGCTTGACATCACCTTACCAGAAATGCCACAGGTCTTTGGCTCCTCTTGCTGAATTTTTAACAGAACCAGTGAAGTCATTTTTTACCTCCAGACTAGTTCTGCTTCCAACAAGTGCTTGCATAACTTCTGTAAAATTCAAATATTTTCTTCGCCTGTGTACATCTAATTGTCTTTGTCTGGATCCATCCTCTGACCCATCCTTCATTCTCTTTCACTTTCACTCGCCATTTTTTTTTTCCTGTCCTGATCTTCAGACCACACATGCTCACAGAATCCCTCTGTTGGTCCCTGTGAACCTCGCTGACAAAAGCCTGGAGATAAACTGAAGAGACAACTGCCATGTTTTAACCTGTCATGTTTTAGTTCTGTTCACTTGCTTTAAGTAAACAGCTCTACTCCTCATTAATCCCTAATGGCCCGCAGCACTGTGAAATTTGACAAGCACAAATAGGCAACTGAGGTCACTGATGGTGATTTGTATTCCTGCTGTAACACCCCCCCCCTCCGTCTGCTCCAAAAGCTTCTGTTTTGCTCCTTTATTCCTCATACACATTATTACTGCATTCCTTCTTCATCCTTAAAATCCCAAACAACATTGTTGATAGCAGAACTAACCGACAGAGGATTCACGTGTAACGCTGAGCATCAGAGGTGCATTTTCACCAAATACACATGTCTTAAAAGTGTAAACAAGCAAATACAACTAGTCCATGTGATCATCAATAAATGTTGCTGAATTATTGTAAATAACAGAAGTTTCTGAAAAGAAGTTTTCTCAACCTCAGTGTAGGAATGAATTGTATCAAACTGCACTTTACATATCTTTATTATAATGACTGCTAACTGAAGATGCTTATGTCTTTAAAGGCACAAAAAACACCTTGTTTTATAGAGATTGTCAGTTCTGAAATCTTTGAAGTGTTATCTAATGATCAGTTTTTTTAAACAGCAGGTTATACTGCAGTAAAGTCTTCAATGTTAGGATAAAACTGGCTATGACAGAAAGACAATGTAAGTGGATAACCTGCAGACATATAGACCTTACTTTAAGAAAATTTCATTTATTATGGATCATTTTTATTTGGCAATAATTGTAAAATAGTTACATGTAAATCAAATCTATAATTAACTTTTTTAATTGACTAATTCTGGAATAATCACTGAATGAGTAAGGAGAACGACCTGTATATCAGGAGTCTGAGTTACAGACCCAGATCTTTAAACAGTTTTCAGTGGGTAACAAAAAGCTACTATTATTAGGTACTTAACCCTGTAGCTATGGAGAATATACTCGATTATCAATTGAATAATAATGTGAGGGTTGTTGTTGTTGGGGTGACTGTGAGGTCAGGTGAAACATGTGATAACGAAGAGGCTGTTTTTCTACCTTGGGAAAGTTGAGGAAAAACATCACATGATTTAATGAAACCTCCTGAAGAATTTCCCAACGAAGATAGAGGATGTTAAGTAAATAGTGTGAAAGTATTTTTGCTGTGGTGCTCAAATGTCTGCCCATAACTGTTTGATGGAACAAGACGCCAAGTTTGTGTTTCATATCCCAACTCTAGAAGGTGCGGAAACTGTGAGGGGGGAAAAAAGGAAGCTTTGGCCTCTGCACGTTGAGTCTGGCTTCCCTTTGAACCTTCCTCTGACAGAGGAGGAGCGCACTAGAACAGCAGCACTCTGTTTCCTCTGTGGTCAACCAGCAGCTACTGAAACCTCGTGCCACGCAGGGGCCAGCACTTTAGTTTATATTTAAACAAGCAATAATTCCTCCCCACCACTTCCATGGGATTGAAGGGGGGAAAAAATAAGACCCGGTCTGTAACTCACAGGAAGAGATTTTAGGGAAAGTGAAAGGGCCGAGGCGAAGAGGTTGTTAAAACATAGAAGAGAAGGAGTCTGTTGAACAGAGTGTGAGGGGCGTTGAGCGGCCAGCGTTGTGGGTTAAAGGAGCAAATAAAACATACATCATTGTCTCTGTGAGGTCTCGGCCCAGAATTAAACTGCACCAGTTGGCATGGATATCGCTCCACCAGCTTTGTGGACTGATGAGAGTTTTACTTTCTCTGGATGTAAATCAATCGTGTTGTCTTTACCTGGATAACAGCGCAAGCCAAACTCGACTATTTGAATAGAGAGACAGAGGAAGTGGGGGGCTAAAATCCTCGTTAAAGCAGATGGTAATGACTGGCAAAGCTGTGCAGGAGTCTCGCTGCTGGCATGATGAAACTGAGGGCTGTTTTTACGCCAACCTCAATTGCAGCGTGTGGCGTATAGTGAGAGACAAAAACACTTTTTTCACGCACAACAGACCTTGTTGCTTACTCAAAGCTCCCTTTTGCAAGGAAGTGGTTTGCAACTTCATGTGAAAGAGAAGATATTGTTTTCCAGAGCTCTCCCATGATGCTATTTCAGAATTGTCATCTCAACATAGTTAGCTGAACCTGTCATTTTAGTTACCAGAAATAAGATCATGTGGTTGTGCTTTATAAGAACAAAGAGAGCTGGAAACGAGGTAATCACAGTTTGAAAACAAGGTTATTTCTTGAGGGTCAGGGGGCTCCGAGAGGTTAGTAGTGACAAACTGAGCATTACACTCAGAGAAAAAGATACACATTCAGCCTTTTAGCTATTTAAAAACCAAGAGCTCTTTCCACACGTACATGCAACTGAATCCAGCTCTGCACTGCAACTGTGATTCTGTGAAACTAACCACATACATTATATAACGTGTAGAATCTCCTCCTATGGTAATCTTACAGTTAAACACATTGAGATCATTGGTTTCAGGACAGAACGTCCCTCTGTGTCTACACACTGACTCTCTGAGCCTGCCTCAAGCTGCTGGCTCAGTTATTTTTGCATAAAAGATTGAGATAAGCAGCATCAGGAAACTCCTTTTTTATTAAGGAAGCCAAAGAACTTAATAGATGTCAGTGTGGGTTTGAGGTTAATATCTTGAGTCTGAACTGCCACCAGGCTGAAGGTGTCCCATTAAGGTTAAAGACTAAGTATCACATCGAGTCATAGAGTCATTTTGTTGGATTGCTATGCAAATAAAGATTAAGATTTAGTCTGTTACATCGCAGTCAATGACAGCTCTTGTGGCTCAAGTAGCTGGCGTTATTGCGTCGCATTATCCACCCAAGTTGGGGCAGTTTGGGGTTTGTCCTTCTTTGCTCGAGTCAAAAAGCTGAATCCTTCATTTTCTGACCGAGCCCACTCTGCCACCTGAGTCGATATTCATCATCAGACTGCTGTATTTTCTCGAGCATGTCAAAATGACTGCCTGAAAAAAAGGTTGTAATCATATGTAAAAATACATTTTAAATATCACGTTGTGCTATTACGAACCTCTTGCATACAATAAGCCAAATTTGAGACTGTGCGGCATCCACCCAAGTCCTTGCAACACTGCCACCACACAGCGGATTGTATTTATGCAGGGGGGACATTTGGATTCAGGACATTCGTCTCCCTGTGAAAGCTTATATACTTGTCAGTGTGAGGTTTTGGGTGAAGGAAATAGGCCGTGTGTGTTGTACATGCATGAGCCTTTGTTTGTGTGAGACACCTAAAGACACAGGAGACTGCACCAGGACCTGACTGACCCGGGGGCTCAATCGGGCCAAGGTACATCTGTCATCTCTGTGCTTTGTGCTGCTTGCTGTTTTTGAATCTTTTCCCAGGCTTTGTTGATAGTAATTCCTCTCGCTATATTTCACTACGTTCTGCCTGTGTTTGAGAATGCCTTACTAACACAAAAATGACAACAAATGAAGACCTTGTGTGTAAGGGATTAGAAGCAGCTTTCCAATATTTGCTATTTAAACTCGTAGATCATCAATCTATCATCATCTGGAATTACGGCGACACATTTATGGAGTTGAGCCTAGTTTGAAAACCTTTTGTACTTTCTCTGAACTCAACATTTTTTTCTTTTAACGCAGTCCATTATATTTGTTCATATATCAAGTCTTTATGTGTCAAACTTCACACATTGGTGCGAGCTAAAACTTGGCGCCCCATTAAATAACCTTGTTCCTTCTTATACGGCAACTCTCATCTGCTACTTACAGCTTTATTTACACCATCTTGATGCGTCTCTGAAGAATAGCTCGGCTCCCCTATCTGAAGCCGAGCCTACGGAGCGCCACCAATTTGGGGGAACGGTGCACCGTCGACATTCACAAGCTGTTAATAGCTCCTGTTCAGAGAAAGGGCCTTTCACTTGACTCTTGCATAGACTCGTATGGCGCTATATGACCGGCCCTTCCTCGATTAAATATTTCTTTCACATTTGTGTCTGTTTATCTCAGTAGGTGCCAAATAAACCAAAGATCTGCTCTGTGGTTGTAAAGGCAGCCTCATTAGAATGAGTCAAATCTGTGGCATGAGCACAGCTGCACATCAGCTGTATTTTTGTAGCCTGTGGTGCAGCCATGTCAAACCACCGGCATCTTATTTTAAAGTCTGCGCCAAAGGGGCTTGGATCCTGAGCACTTAACATGGACTCATGCTGTCTTGGAGGTGTCTCCTGCATTACACTTATCATTCAGTGTGAAAAATGCCAATCTGATCATGTCTTTTCTCCTCTGTCTCTACTCTACTCGGCAGTGTGTTAATGGTTTCTCTGTGGAAATACTATATGGTTTTCAAAGCTGTATTCCCATAAGAAAGAAGCTCTTTGAAGGAGAATTATGTAAACCTCTTGATTGATAACGTTTGTGGTTTAGTAGTGCCACGAATGCTAACATTTTTTGCATAAGTAGTAAATAGGAATCCAACCACAAATCCCTGCAATGTCAGTGCCATGGCCTCTGGTGAAAGGAAAACCTTTCCTCTTCTAACCCCCGTTCCTCACTGAATTCCTTTCTAATTCTCCCCTATAAGTCATCAAAGGGAAGATACAGATTCCTGGAATCATTTTTTTTTCTTCTTTTCAACCACGTCTGCCTCCCTAAAAGCTTAAAGCCCCAGCTGCCAGCAGCCAATGTTTTCAGTTCTTCACAAGCTGCATTTTTTGCAAGTGTCACAATGTTGCCTTCTACCTGTCACTCACAAAAGATTAGAGAGACCAGCCAGCTGACATGTTGGACAAACGCAGCGTCACAGGACTGAAAGGTTTAACAGATTAGCCTCTTCTCTCACGGGAGGACCAACACCCCAGGTATCAATCTCCTCTGTGACTGCACGCCACAGCCCGGGGAGCTGGGAGCTCGAAACAAATAAAGCCGCTGCCTACAAGAGCTTCAGGGACAAATGTCGTTATGCAAAGTGGGCAGGGGAGCCGACAGAGATGTGATCACATTTGACAACATAAAAAATGACGACCTCAATTCACATGGAATCAGTTCATATGTGGTCAGTGCGTTATGAATTATGTTTTGTTGGAGCTCATCCTTAAATGCAGAATATCAGCACACCAGTGTTGGGCACAACAGAGCCACTGATGTAATGTTTTATTGAAATATAGATGTGTCTGTGTAGGAGCGACGTCTCTGCTTTGTCTTACGCTCTCAGAATAAAGTGACAAGCTGTTTATCCAACACATTGACCAATGTGGGAAGTCTGTCTTTAGTCACGGTGCTGCCACACATTACCGGGTCTAACACATAGAGCTTAAATAGGCCCCAGCTGGGCCAGGGCTGTCATGGTTTCTATTTAACTCAACTCAGATCCAAACCACTGTAGCGTTTAATGAGCCTGAACCCAATTTAAACCTGTTTTTATTATCATGACATAAAATGTACCATTGCAGAGTCAAACTTCCCCTGTTTTTATACCTTTTAATGGTTTTTCACATTGTAGACATAAAAACACCGTTGACAAAAATGTTCCCTTTGTGTAATTTTCCAGTTTTGATATCGGTAACCTAGAGCAAGTTTATTAGTTCTTGGATGTCACAGTGAGGGGGTTTCCAGGGGTGAAAACTACACGTCTTAGGTATTCATGACAAATTTGGTGATGTTTGAGTTTTTATGTATCGACTGTAATAGGTTTACATGATACAATGGCACAATATGGGGCGACCCTGGGCCTCACCTGGTAGAGCAAATATCACTTTGTCTCGGTCCTATCAAAGAAAAGCTCATCAAATAGTCCATCACATGCGGATACCTACAAGAGCAAAACTCTACATCTAACACATTGTACATGTTTTCATTGTATAAATGACCTTTTGCTTCAACTCTCCTCACCATGTGTCCTGCAGAGTGTATCAGAACCTGAAGCGCCCGCGGCTCTCCCTCCGGCCCTGCAGGGGATTGAGGAGCTGTCAGAGGCTGTGGCAGGGCTGAGCACTGTGGAGGAGGTCATGAAGTACCTGGAGCCAGAGCGGTGGCAGGTGGATATGGAAGAGTTGTACAAACCCACCTGGCATGTGCTGGGGAAATCCTTCATCCACAGCAAGAAAGCCAAAGGTAGTTTTTAATTTTTAAGCCTAATACAGCCGTCAGAATAATATGATATAACTGTTTACAGTAGTCAGGTGTGGTAGGTAGAGCGTCAGGTGGTTCTGATTATGTTTTTCTCGTCTTTGTCTTTAAGGAGGAGCCGATCTCAACCAGCTGAGGGAGGAAGTTCGACTGTACAGCTGCACTCCTCGCAACTTCTCTGTGTCCTTGCGTGAGGAGCTGAGGAGGACAGATGCCATTTTCTGGCCCAGCTGCCTCCTGGTGAAGCGCTGTGGTGGAAACTGTGCCTGCTGCTCTCACCGCTGCTACGACTGTCAGTGTGTCCCCGCCAGAGTCACAAAGAAATACCATGAGGTGATGATTACAACCTTTACAAAATATCCATGTTTTAGTCACAATATCGTGATAATAGTGATCATTTCTCACATCTGAGAATAATAATCCAACAAAACGTTCTCACTATAAGCAGGAAACCAAGCTTTTCAGAGCTTGAATTAGAAAATGTTGATGTTACTACATTATATTTCTAATTTCCATACAGTTTAGCTCTGAATAAGAATATATGAAGTGTACCTTTCTCTGACAACAAAAGCCACAAAACCAACAAGAAAAATCACAGAGCAATTTCTAGATTTTGCCAAAATGAGGAAAAATGTGCACGTTGCTACATCTTGGTTCAAAAAAAAACATTTTCAGACTTAATTTGTGCAGCACTTTTAAGTACAAGTAACAAAGAGCTGCACAACATTCATTATGCAGTAAAGCAGACAAACAGATCAGAGAAAAAGGAGGATTTCTGTCTGACAGCTCAGAAACATGGTGAGGGTCCAGCTCAAACCTGTGATTAGAAGAATTTAAAAACAGCCCTAAAACAAACAGGCAGTCAGTGTAAGGATGTGACGACCAAGTTAACATGAACAAACTTTTCCTTCCTTCTATAAAACCAATACCTCCAGTTGCATGCAAAGTCACCAGACTGCCATGACTCCCACCATTAAACGGTGAATGTCATCAGTTTGGTGATTCGATCACCCCGCGTCCCCCCGTCTCATTTCTGACAAACCTGGTCTCTGAGCATGCTTTACATCACGGACTTGATGTCCACATGTTCACTGAAGCATCCTTGTTTCCGGAAGGTTCTACTGCTGAAGCACCGGAGCGGTGGGAGAGGGGTGCAGAAGTCCATGACTGACGTGCCCTTGGAGCACCACGAGGAGTGCGCCTGTGTGTGTAAAGATGACTGGGACTGACCTCAGACATGTGTAATCGCTGCCACTGGAATCACACGGGATGTAAAAAAAAAAAAAAAAAAAAACCATGAGCCTCTGCCACTGTTGCGACCAGCACTCTGTATCTCATCCACTTCCACCGGGAACTAACAAGATTCTCTCCTTCATCCTATTGTCCTTCCGCTAATTGGATGGAGCAGAACAGACTGGAATCTAATAAAACTTCTGAATGGATTTGACTGCTGTGGAATACCAATGGTGTGCTCCGAGTACATTTTAGAGAGACATAAATTCACTGGAGCAGATCTGGACTATTACCTATGAGCTCTGAAGACCAGCCTCCACAGCTCCTCAGAGATAAGGCAATTGAGGCATTTTTTGCCTCTTCTTCTTGAGGCCTCTTCTTTTTTTTTTAAGTTCACCCAGCGTTGGCTAATATTTTCATGGAAAATGGGAGCTTCTCTGTTTAAGTACTTTTTCTGATTTCTTTCAGTGAGCTGGCTCCAGCTGCCTCTGCTCCTCTGTTATTACCGTCAATGCAAAGGAAGATGCTTTTTTTTATGGACAGTTTTCCCGTGCTCTCCTCTGGTCTTACCACAGATTTAATCAGCAGTTAAACGAAGCCACAGCATCGCTGAAACGCCTCTCTAATGAGACTGTATCATGTGTAAATATTTCATTTACATTTCTTTCCTGTACTATTTCACCTTTTCTACCAAAGATTCTCAAGGAGAAGATAAACATTGCACATGTGGAACTGGGCGTTTTCCATTACAACTCTTCGTTCGACCAGTCTTAGCATCACCATCGTCAAATCGGCTTGCTTCAGGAATGCCTAGCAATCAAGCAATTCTCACCACATTTGAGATTGTTCATATTAGATATTTATTTGTTTGATGAAAGGGAAATTTTGGTCCAAAAATGTCCTGTTTGCAACATGTGTCTGTGTGCAGCAGTATTAGCCTGCATTTTCATCGTTAGTCATTTTTACATTTTCATTGTGTCATGGATGTTTTCCATTTTCTCTAACTCAAAGTTATTTATCTTGACTTTTGCAACATTTGTTTGTGTATTTCATTGTACTGAACATCAAAAATAAATTCTTCCATGTTCAACTGGTGAAGGTACAGTATTGGGAATCATGAACAAACTCAAGTATTATTGTATTTCCACAAGGTTGCATTTACCAGAGTTTGAAAGTACCCAGTGGAAACGTGTTTCAGGATGTCACTGGGTGAAATAATGGTCATGTTAGAGATGCGGCATTTTCTATATATCGGTACGGATCAGAGGAATCTAAAGCAGTGGTAAATAAAGCAGACTGAGAGGTTCACCCACAATACAAAACTGATGAAAAGCAGTGCAGAATGTGACTGAATGCACCGTACTTCCATTTTTCTCCTCCTCACAACAGACTCGCACAGATTTTCTTTGTGCTTCTTAGTGCATTGATTTCTCTAAAAGCAGTTCAGAAAGTCTGCACAAAAAGAGAACATAGGTCAAATTCACACACATACACACAAACACCCAGTGAAAGTACAATCAAGTGAAAAGTGAAATGTTTGATGCGTTGGCTCGCTGTGAATGAGCTTGGAAGGCCAAACACCATTATCACGAATATGTTGTTAAATTGTTTACTTTCAAAGTCGTCGCAGGCTCTGAGCTGTCCACGGTCAGAATATCTACAACGTGGAGTTTGGATCGTCACATTTTATTGTGAATATGAACATGGTAAAATATATATATGAGATGGATATACATATATGAGATAGTGCCAAGTTGGTGCATCTCACTTTAACCTTCATTAACCCAGGTGTTGTTCCCACAGCTGTACCATATCACCCGGGTGATCCGTCCAAGTGTCTTTCGTGTCCTGAACGTGAACCTTGATCCGCTCTGATTTCGCACATACCTGCGCAGTTAAGTCTTGAGCTCATTAATCTCGCTCGCTGACGGGACACATCAGGAAGTGTTAATTAAAGAATCTGGGAAACTTTAGTTTGCCAAAGTGTATTTTTTTCACCTTCGATGTGCTGAAACATGGCTCAGAGAATCTGTTAGCCTTGTGCATGAATGACTGAGCCTGTAAGTGAAAGTATGTGCGCGTGAGACAAATGAGAAGAGAACATCTCTTTCTACATTTGTAACTCTGGGTTTGGTATTGCGTGAGTTTCTCTAATATTCCTGTTTAATCTCATTTTCACCTAATATTAGCAGCATTACCTTAAAAGCTAAATAGAAAGCACCTCTCCCCTAAGCCTTATCATTCCTTTTTTTTATATATATATTCCAAAAGCTCCTTATCAGACACTGAGCAGCGTTGTTCATTCTTCCCCTCGGCCATCAGGTCACCCAGGAGGAGGTTCTCATTTGTCCATCTCACGCTGCTGTCTTGGCCAATTATTCAGATCTAATGTGCGCCCTGGCAGGCATCTGCGGCGACGCCAGATGCTACTGCATAGACACACCGGCTCCCAGCGTGGTTTTTATGATATTAAACAGACTGCCTTCCTCAGTCGGTGCACTGTTACTTTGCAGAGGAAACCTCACTGCACTGGCACAAGATGTGACACAGCATGGGCAGTTGGTCTGCTTCTTTGGTGTGTTTGTGTATAAGTGAGTGTGTATCAGGATGTGAGCACTTGACGCCTCCACCCTTCACCCACATGCCCCTCTGCTCGTTGCCTCCTCCGCTGGAAAACCAAAGAAGCCTCAGTCGGCCTCGACCGCAGCGTCATACTGCAATTTAAGTGTCTCTACTCGCTGTAATGCGAGAAACAAAATTTTAATTCATTTAGTCTGAGGAAAAACAAACTCCTAACCATCATCCGACATAGACGTTTTCAGAGTCCTAACCTGTAATGACGCACTTGCAAAAATAAAAGTCTAACAGAGTAATTAGCATGAATGCTAAGAGCCACTCTTGGCTGAAGTGTTTTGGACAGTTTGATACTTCCTCAGGCCAAAGGCTGAGGCACAGTGACGATCTGTGTCTGCCTCCTCTACACATGAATCATCTTTATAACAGCCACAGCGCACTCTGCCCCAACATCTCCTCCACATTTAATGAAACAACCAAGCTAACCTCTAATAAATTGCAGGTTTGACCTCACCTCTGCATATCTGAACAGCTGAAAAGATGAAGTGTCCCACACCTCCATACGTTTAATCAGAAGAAATAATAAATCAGGACTCTGTGCGAGAGAGATTCACATTGGTCCCTGACTTTTCTCTGTCAGTGGAAAGTGTGGTGGCTGGATGTGAATTTTTTTTGTTTGTTTGTTTGTTTTGTTCCACATATGTGGTTATGTTTCCACCTGTGTCTTTTGGCAGGATTACATAAGAGGCGGTGAACAGATTTGCACCGGACTTGATGAAGCGATGGTGCATTGTCCAGGGAAGAACCAGTTAGATTTCAGGGGCAGATTTGGATCATTTACCATGACTTTGATAATACTCTCGTCTTGGCTCTCGTGGAGATGCGAAATTATTGAATGCAAATTCACTGCAAAGATTCTGTCCTTCCAAAATATTGGTTGGGACGCCTCTCTATGGTCCATCTGCAAACCTACACCCATAGGTGGCAGTCAGATACTTTCTCAGCCTTCAGCCTCTCTAGCCCTCCTAGCAGCTCTCTATGTATGCTAAGCTAAGGCAACGGGCTGCTGGCTTTAGTGTAAGCACACATGGGAGTGATTTGGATCTCCTCCATTAGATATCAGTGATTTCCCACAACCATATTATATCACATAACTCCTCTCATCGGAGCCTTGAGTGATTTCTGATGGGGAATGGGTGTAAGGATCTCCCACTTTAGCTTCATTTTTCAGTGTTATGCCACTTCTTTCTGCTTATTTTGCAGAATATTGAGACTAAATTTCATCTGTCACACTTTTGCTTCCAACAGCTTAAAAACCCTCTGGCCCTGTCTCAGATTTCAACCACCAAGTTCTTTCGCCAGGGGCAGCAACATCAGTGGTCTTGACATTTCACTTATCATTGCCATTTCGCATCACTGCTGACTGCTCCTGCTCCTGCTCCTTGCTGTTGCTAAGTGCGCATGCAGTGTTTCGAAATATATGAATCTCAACTTACCTCTCGGTGGAAAACAGACTTTTTGATTCCAACTCACCTAATAACCAGACTGTGACATTTTTATATTTTTGGATCTGCCCTCCTTGCTTTGCTTGCAACTGCTGTTAGCATGCCCCCAATAAAAGCGCGGGTCACAACTTGCTGTGAGCACATCGTCAGCTGTGCCTGTTGAATGCTAATGTTGAAAAAGCCGCTCCAACAACAGTAAAACAGAAGCGTTTCGTTCCCCAAGTGTGACGGATGTCTGACGAAGAAATGAAGGCCTACATTTGAAAATGCCAGAAGATCCCTGCAAACAAAACTCAGTGTGAAACTTCATCACCTCTGCTGGAGGAAAAAAAAGGATCCAGAGGAGGACGTGTTACCCTCCTGTTCCATTTTCCATCAAGTCTTATTATTGTTGCATCTACAAGAGGAAATGTTGGAAGATTCACAACCTCCTTTGCAGAGTCCTCCCACATTTGCAGCCATCCATCTCCTGTAACTGGCAGCTGACTATAAATTTCAATATGCTGCCTGGGAATCGATTGCAACTTGAGGTCATTTATAACTGAGCTGGGTCTTTGAGCACTGACTGATGGGGAAAATATGGCAAGCTAACCCATCCAGATGACAACTCCAGCATCCCTAATTGGTTCACCGTGCATGGATGGAAAGGCCAAATTTACGGGTGCATGTTATGTTTTGATAATTATAGGGTGCTGCAGTGGCGGTTTTCGAGGAACCGGCTGTTGTTGCTGGGAACGGTCGCTTCTCGACTTAAGCGTAGTATTAATCATGGGTCAGGAAATCATTTAGAAAGCAGCGCGGCGTAGGAGAGCTTCATGTTAAATACACTGTAGGTTAAATCATTTGACAGATGTCTCCCATTTCAGCCTTCATCTCCTCATTACGTCCAACATTTAACCGCTCCATGCTACCACACGAAGATGAAAGGATTGTAGATTTACCCTGAACTCTGTAATACACTATACTTCACATCCTGCCAAGAATCAAATACGTATGCTTACAGTATACAACTGTTTTACCAAACTGAGAAACCGCAGCCAAAGTGGAGAACTATACCTGACTTTACTTAAACTGCTAGAAAAGTTCAGTGTTGGAGCACTTGTAGCTTTGGTCACTGTGCAATCCATCAGACATTCAACAATATAAAACCACAGTCGTTAGATTTAGAGAATCGGTCTCACCTCCTTTGCCTCTCCCTGACTGTATCACGTCATTTTTGAATCGCTTAGCAAATGCCATCTGACTGAGCGCTTCACTTTATCCCCCAGCACATCTGGGTTAGTGATAGTGTGTGAGCTACACTCATGTCATAGTGTATCTCCTCCAACGCACGCTGTGTAACATGGTGGCAGTGCTGCAGATACAGCGAGGGGTCCACGACTGATGAGCTGCGACAAGCCTCTCAGAACTGACGCTATTACTCACAAACATCAAAACCTGCCGATGGCAACGAGACGGAAGCGTCCCAAACGGAAAACAAGGTCAAAAGTCGTTGATTCCTGTGTCATCCAGTCATCCAGTTAATTGGCAGTGTTTTCCGCTCACCCTGGAGGTTCACTTTGTAGGTCTCTAAAGATGAATTCAAACTAAGCGGAAGAGCATCTCTCTTATAACAAGCAAAGAGAAAAGTATCAAATACAATTCCAGGGATTGAAAGAAAATTATTTTTATTTATTTATCTCAGTGAAAGTAAAGATGTTTTGAACAATATTCATATTTATGACTCACATACACTGTTTACACATAGATAAAAGACATTTTAGAGTGTTTTTAGGGAAGGTTAAAATCGCTGACATTAAAGTGTCATGTCCTAACTGTCAGAGTGAACAAGCCAAAACAGACATTTTCAGACATATTTTCCTTGTTGGAAAAAGAACAGTAACTGATAACATAATTGTAGCTGTGTTTCATTTAGATCTGCCACAGTTAAATGCACGCCGGCTCATTTCCATGGCTCACTGGGACACTTAAAAGGCGTGGAGCCATTGTTGATGTTATTAGCTGCACCTTTCCTGCTAAGTGCTAATGTCTTCTGAGGGAAAGCCCATAAATCTGGCTGTGCTTTAAAGTTGCACTGATGAGAACAAATGTTAAAATACACAGTTTTTAATCTGTCCTAATCTGCTGAGCTGTGAGAGATAAGATCGCTGCTCCTTCACAAACAGACCCTCTCTTGGAGGAGTCAGGTATCTGACTCTGTTGTAGCTGCCACTGATGTATGCATATTAACTCTGAGCTGTCATTGTAGGTAACTGATAGGTCGTGGTCAAATATTTTGACAGATATTTACTCTATGTGACCTAAGGAGCTAAAGGTCACTTGATCTCCTGGGGGTGTGTGGGTAATCATTCACAATGGCAGCCAGGGGACCAGGACAGATAACCGGACTGACTCCTCTTGGCACTGGAGGACATACATGATGCTGATTACACACAGAGACAATGTAGCTCTATATGTTGAATATTTAATACTGCATGTGTGTGTAAATTCCACTTTTCATTTAATCAGTTAGGAAGATCTGGATAAAATGATGAAATGTGACTCACAGTTTTGTGTAAATCACATAATTTCCCCGTGTTAATGTTGCTGAAATAAGAACCAGTGATCAGGTGATTTTATTCAAAACTACGCAAAGAAGATGGATGTTTTACAGATTAATGTAAAACCTTGAATTTTGCACAGTGAAATGTAGATAAGAGATTTTCCAACCTGTGTAACCTTTGTTTTACCTTCACTGCTGTCTGTGGAGGATCATATTTGTTTACAAGTAAAGATAACTCCCCTTCAAGGTCTTATATTGTAAAAGTGACATTTCCAGGTCTTTTTTGGGGATTTTGTATGAATACTGTGAAAGTATCAAAGCTTCAGTCCACAGAGAAATGCACACAGTCTGTATTCAGAAACTCAGCTTTAAAATGAGCCGTCAGGACTTCTGTAACTTTGTGATGTCACAACAAAGCAGTCATAGGTCTCCGTCCAAACAAGAGGATTGATTTCTGGGTAATTACCTGAAAGTAGCAATTCTTTTAATTGACCAGCCAATCAGACGAGACGGACAGAGCCTCTTCTCTTCCAATTGGCTCTCTGAATGTTAATAGAGAGAAGATTAGGAGATTTTTTACTCGACGCTCACACCTTTAATTTAAAATAAGTTTTCAAAGTTTTAGTATCTACTCTCTTCTTCATGATAGCTGCACATTCTGCCTAAATTATTCCAGTTCTTTTTTCCACATTGGCTACAGGCACTGCTGCCTTTACTCAGCTAGTTAGGACATGAATCCTTGGAGACAGAGTCAGAGAGCTGACTCCTGCTCCATGTTAGCTTTTACATCTGAGTATTAGCAAAACACAAGGCCTCTCTGTCACACACTGGACAGAGATTGATGGTCTCTAATGCCACTTTGTGTGTCTTTGTGAGGGTGATATAGTGGCACGGAGCAAATGTAAACTAGGCTGTTCGAGCTGTGTTCCCTTTGAATGTGTGGGGTTTTAGCGTTTAACAGATATGTGGGGAGAGGGGGAAATCGGGACGATATGCACAACAGTATTTTTATTCTTTGATTCAAGTATGAGTTTCTTCAAGAGACTTTAAAAAGTATAAAAAAGAACAGCAGAACTAATCTTTACTTTTTATCTACAAAGTTTTCCAAAGTGACAATTGCCCCAAAGGATGGTACATGGATGGCAAAGAATGTTTAATTAAGAGGAACTGTCTCTAATTCAGTATCTCCTTGTGAAATGTTGGTGTTGAAGGAAGGAAAGTTGAATTTCTAGTAGAATATGTGATATTTACTGAAGAGCCCTGGGTCCGTGTGCTCGTTTCACAGGAAGGCTGAGATATACAGAGAGGATTGTGTGAGAGGTTGCGGTTTAAAGTTTGCTTTGCGTTTCAAGAGCTGAGCATTAGATCATTGACTGAACACAGCGGGCGCAGGAGTCTCTGACCATCAGCGAATTATTTTCTTTTCTACATGTCTGGACTTGCCCCATCGCCTCACTTTTAGTCACGCACACAAATGGGCCGAGTCAAATGGTTTAGGCATCCTGTTTTCTTTTTTCGACACTGTTTGAAATGAGGGTCACAGACCACATGTGAGGCACAAACACAGGTCCCAGTCAGCAGTCCTCTAAATGTCCCATTCATGTCGAGGCTCTGCTGAGCCAGTTCTGAAAAATCCACTCCACTGATGTGGTCAGTGGGGAAAAAACACAACGGACGGGATCAGTTTACGCTTGAGCAGCGAAGGTGTACAAATTTAGGAAACCAGCCTTGGCTGATGACATGGTCATCATCTTCTTTCCTGCAGACTTTCCAGTCATTCAGCTTCTGGAAATTCTCAACACAACATCGTTGTAATTACGCGTGGTAGCGGCAAACACGCAACATCAGAGCACACCGCGCTGATAGCATCAGCGTGGCACTAATCTGTAGCAAATGTTTGTCTTTACTTAAAATCAGCCCAGCACACTGCACAAACTAGGAATTAAAGGCAGCCCTTAAATATCCAGTTTTATTTAATGAGGGACACGCCAAAGCAGAGCTCCAAGTCAGTTGGCCCTTCTCTGTTTTTGCTGCCTGCTAACAATGTAGACAAGTATTTTAAATTAAGTCCTGAGTGAAGCTAAAATAAACTCTCCCATCGCATAATCTTGTAAACAGAGAGCCGCTGGTCTCCTTTTAAGGAAGACAGAACAATGTTTGAACATACCACCATTTCTGAAACATTATGGTGGGTAACATGCACTTTGAAGGGAAACCAAAGACAACACGAGATGCCAAGTGTTTGTCTGTGCTGCAGGTCACTTAGACGAACCCAAACTCTTCCTTTTGACTTTTTTAAACTCACAACTGCTGCTGCATTTATTTTTCTTGCTAGCTTACATTTTTCCCTGTTAAAGTTTATGTTGTGTGGTGACATTTCCATCCACAAATGCCCACTCTGATCCTGTGGGGGGAGGGAGGGGAGGAGTGGGGACCTTTCCTTGAATCACCAGCTGCTAAGCAGTCGAGACAAGGCTTGCAGCGATCTCAGGAGTTGGTATATGCTGTATTTTCAGCTGTGACTATTTGGCAGCTGTGAAGAATGTGTGGCATAAACTCGTTTACCTCACACCGTTCATTCATGTTCCTACAACAGACATCGTGATTTGTTTGTGAAGTTCTTTGGCTGATGTCTCTTCATGGGTGGAAAGTTTTGTGCTGTTTCATCCTCTGCTTCTGTTATCGTAGCTCATGGGTGGAGCACCGTTTTTTTTATTTTTTGTTTGTTTGTTTTTTAAGTGTGAGGCTGGGACATGAGCAGTGCACTACCTCTGGCCTTCAGCCCCCACTCCGTGGACCAGTTACTCACCATAGCAACCAGTCCAGACAGGCTCCAGAAATCCTTGTGCCATGCTGAGGAGGTGTCCCCCAACACCCCCCATGTGCCCCCACTCTACACCCCTGCATTATGACAGGCAGACACACAAGACTGAAAGAGTGTAATCGAGTGTGCCCATGTGCCTGATGCTTAAATCACATCAGAGAGGTTTGAGCTCTCACCTGGCAACCCACAGTGGTGGAAAACTCCCAAACCACCTGACTCCTTCCGTACAGTATCAAACTTATACAAACTTATTATCAAAATTATACCAAGATCAGAGTAAAGTCATTTTGAAATCACTTCCACTCTAATAAGGATTGGTTGCATTCTGATGTTAAATGAAGCTGACGGGTTACTGAAAAGCCTGGTTAAACCTGCACCTCCTTGCCAAAAGACCAAAATTAGGTCTTTATCCAACTGTAAATGAACACGAAGTTGCCCTCAAAGCAGAGGGGGGAGGTTTCTGTGCCAATAATTACCTTACTTAGCAACTTGGGCATCGGCCACGACAGGACGGATTCACTTGAAGTACAGTTCATTAGGAGCCTCAGTGTTTCTGCAGTCATTTACATCCAGTCAGTCAAGGCAGGTCACTACAGCAATGCTGTTACCTCACCTAACATTACTCAACTGAGGCTTAGTGATCTTTAATTTAGGAAAAGACTTGATGTCAACAGATATTTTGAGATGAGAGACCAGAAGTTTCAGCTTAGTTCATAATGGTCTTGCAAATACTGCATCATGGTAAGTATAAATGTACCTGAGCTCAACTCACTGCAACTTAAGAAAACACATGCAATGACACAAACATGCCGCAAATTCAGTCCTTCAACACAATGAAAGTATCTCCATCCCGTGGTGATCCTGCTGGGATACACCCGACATCCAATGCTTTTAAGTTCAAAGCCAAAACTGAGCAACGAACATCAGGTCCCAACCAGGTTCATCGATTTTTAGTGTCGCGCTGGAAACACTTTGTCAAATTGTTCTCCATGTTTTCTGAATTTACAGTCCAATTGTGTATTTGCACGTGTTTGCTTAAGTTGCACTTTATTGAGCTCTCAGGGCCACCGTACTGATGAGTTAAGGATGTCATCTCAAGGCTTCAGGATGTTTTGCAGCCAAACTGAGCCAAAACAAGGCGGCACTAAAAACCAGTACGGACCATATCAAGCTGTTATGATGTGTTTTGGTTTCCAGTCCCTGAGCTTTGACACATCTATTGTTTAAGTGCACACTTTTTTTTCCACAAAATGCAACCGAGACCTCTCCGAGTGTTTGCCATTGTTCTATAAAATGTCTGCAAACACCTCTCTGACAATAGATTCTGAAAGTCTGCCATGTCCCGGGGCCACAGTGTTTCACAGATAATTTGGACATGCTGTGAGCATTAAGCCTGCAAAACAAATAAATTATACAAAAAATGTGAGTCACCATCTTTAGCTCTGTGATCTCAATATCAGAAGATGCTGTGGCTTTAAAAGGAAAGACATGGCTGCCGTACACTGAATATCAAGCTGTGAAGCAGAAATGCTGAATTAAATATTAACAAAGATTCCCTTCTTGCCACGTCACGTTCCTCTGAAAACATTTTTTTTTTTTTTTTAAATACCGAAACATGAATTAAATGGGAAAACTGTGTCCACAGTTACTGCAATGCATGTGGCAAATATTGAAACAGTTGCATCATGTTTTTGTCGGTAATGTGCTGCAGCTGTGGTGGTTACTCAGCAGAGATGAGCTTTCCACTGAGCTGGTAGCTATGATCCTCTGTGGCAGGTGATCTCCCAGGTGATTTTTCCTTTGGAGACGTTTGTCACAACCGACCGAGAGGGTTTGCAATCAGGATTTCAATATACGTTGTAACAGAATCACCTTTGATGTAAAAACGGCAAATCACACCCCTCGATTTAAGACTTCGCCTCGGTTTCCTTTTTTTTTTTTGTCTTTTTTGACTATCTGGCATTTAGTGCAGTGCAGGGCGTTCTCTCATGCGTCATCTGCTGCTGAAGTTTTTCTAATAAAAATGTCTTTGAAGTCTGTCGTAGATAAGATCAAACATTCTAAAATAAAACTGTAACAGAATTATTAAATAGAGAGCTTATAAAACATTATCTACCTTCGCTTTGTCTGAAAAGGCATCAAAGGCTTACGGCTCCCTGACTACTGGCTTTGGTAGGTTAAAGGAGCATGACAGGGCTTGTGCATCAGTGATGTAGTGCCGCTGCTGCTGCTGCTGCTGCTGTTGCTGCCACGTGTCTATGACCAATACAGCTTTTTAGTTTCTCTGTGATTATTTAAAATTTATTCAACGCGATTGATGATGAGCTTGGAGTTAACGAAGGTCACAAAAACAAGCTGTCGACCTGTTGAAGAGTAAAAAACAACCAATGAGGGCCTTTGTTGCTGTAGCAACACAATATCTTTTATCTCGCGATGCACAGAAACATTCAAGAAGGGATCCAAGCTCTGAATAATGAAACAGCAAATTGAAAGTGTTGTTTTTTTTATTATTATGTTTTTTTCTTAGCTTTTTAATGTTTAATATCATTACATACGTTGTTGAATAGACGCTTAACACTTGTGGAATCACTACATTGAGCAGTGAAATGGGATCATTTAGGCTCCGTTTGTGCAACATGTCATTTATAGTGGCTGTTGAAAGAATGAGCGCTGACTTCTCTTTATGTTTAACTCTGATTTCCACCCAGCTTGCACACTGCACATGCACAGCACTAGCTGAAACTGATGGGGCGTAGAGGCTGTTTTCATCTGAGAGCACGGTGCCAAGTGACTGCAGCTTAAATGAGGCTGTTTTTATTGGCTCTTTGGTGCTTGGCTCATGGAGAGTTTAGCTTGAGCAGGCATAGCCCACAGTGTCTTAAGTAGCTTGTGAGGTCCGGACTTTGCTTTCAACTTCACCAGCGTGAGTGAGGCGGTTTGTAAATATTTTAACCACGAAACAATTATTTACATTCCATCTAATTGATAAAAGCTTCACCTCCCCGTGTGTTTGGGATCTTTACGACACTCGGTGATGTACGAGGTGCTGTTAACTCATACCCACGAACCTTAGTAATAGTTCTACTGAATATTACTGTGGCAAACTGTGACGGGAGTTTTCATTTAAGAAGACCTCAGCTCGGCTACCTCATTTACAACTTAATGCATCTGCGGTTGGAGACTGTGTTTAATGAGGAAACAGCTTCAGGGTAGTGCAAGTCAGATGCTGTTGCTTTATGGGTAAAACGTGTGAATGGTGCATTTACCGTGCAGCACTTTCATCTCGTAGCACTTACAGAAAGTCCAGTAAACCCCCCAGAGACATTTCTAATGTAAAGGAGCCCAAAGGCAAAGAACATCAAGCCTTTTCACCTTGTCAGTACAATCTGATGAGGACGATGAGGGATGAAGGCTGACGAGGCCCCTGCATGATCTCAGACGTCTGAAGAAAGTATTGTTTGTCTCAGAAGAGCCGCTCAGTGTGTCTCACTGAGCCTGACTGGTTTTAACAATGAAGCTGCCTCAATCGCTATTGTAGCGGTGTCACATGAAATCAATATATTTACAACAACTGGAGGCAGAATAAAACAGAAGAAAAAATAGAGAATTACATTTTTAATGTCATAGGACTTTACCACCATGGGATTACTCATGTTTCAAAGGCAAAGTGACCTTTCAAAGGCAAAACTTTCAGTCGGACTAAATGTTTCATTTTCATGCAACAAGACAGGACAGATTTTCGCTGTCAGTAGATGATTTATCATTCCACACAGTCACAGTTTGTTCCAGCATCCCACTTATGATATTTCTTTGTACATAATTCAATATATCCTTTCATCCTATCAAGAAGGGATGAAATAAAGAATAGTAAACCAAAGAATGAAAAGCAAAATAAACATTTTTTTTATATTAAATATTAAAACCCTGTGTGTTTGTTTGCAGAGCCACTGCAGGAGCAGCAGCAGCAAATATCAGATTATACAGCTTTAAAAATGTCAACAAACGCCACCTATAGGCCAGGGAAGTGAGTGCAGCAGCAGTTTTTATAACAGAGCTGCAAACAACAGATTTAAAATTTTTAGGCAAGTTGTTAAATTCCCCATAAATCACCACAGACATCAGCAGCTACAAATGTTAGAGTCGTGTAATAATATTTTAATAATAGTGTAATTTATTTACAGTAACAGTATTGGTTTTAAGTGGAGTGGAAATGCCAGGCAATAAAAGACCTGGAACATGCTCCCAGCCAAACCATATTGTCTCTTAATGACTTTCACAGTTTCGTATAAGAATATAGAAATGCTCACAAATGTCCAACATCTGTAAGTTTGAACATCTCTTTTTACAGAAATACATTAGAGAGCAGTTCACCCTGTTGTGTTTACCAGTGGATTTTTGATGCTGTCACAACATGTAGTTAGACCAGTTGCTTCCAGTGGGTTCTGACTGCTCTGATTTGCTGATATTTCTTACAAGAGAAGCAAACTGTTTCTAGAGATGGCCCCACAGGGATCAATACTATATCCTCTTCGATTGACACTTAACATAAATATTTCTTTATCAACTGGATTCTCCGCTGCCACCTTTTCTCTTCTTGCTGCTGCTGCCAAAACAAATGCATCAGTGTGAGGATACTGTGCACTCACTATTGTGAGCCATGGATGAAAAAGTCCAGCGGTCATTCCCAACATCAAGGGAATACAAGCGGATTATTTTTTAATTTAAAGGCCAGTAAATTTAAAAAAGTTCAAGACCTACAACCTGGAACAGAGCAACACAATCATTATCATTATTTTGAGTGACTGAATAACCATACCGTTTCCTGTAACTTGGCCCTACCTCTATTTTTACAAAACAAATCTGTATAAATAATAGTTAACAACCTGAAGGGTCAGGGAAAAGAACATGAAACTGGCACAGGATAAATTCCTGACCAACATGAGTCACCACACCAATAACAAAAAAAAGAACCAATCAATATCTAGTGCAAACAGAAAGTAAGAAAAACAACCCTGTCCCCTTTGACTGGGAGTGATTTCACTTTCCCGCAGAGAGAGAGAGAGAGAGAGAGAGAGAAGGGGGAATAAAATGAGATTATGAGAGCATGGTTTGCCTCCTGGAGGAAAAAATAAGTTTCATACTCAGCTATAAAAACATGAACCTGAAAGTTGTTGCAGGTAATGGTTTCCTGACGTAACCCAGTAAAAGAAAGTGTCTGACCGTCCCTGTGATTTCAGAGCTGAGACACTGCTGAGTGTGTCAAACAGAGCTCAGGACAGTGGGCGCAGTCAGAGCGACCACAGTCCGTGACCAGTGACCAGAGGCTCAAACTCTCCAGGCGTCGCTCAGGTCAGGAGTGCGCAGTGAAGGTCGGAGAAGCTGCATCACACTTCATCGCTCGATTTTGTATTTGGTTGCACTACAGCCTTTAGCTATTAGCCACTCCTTGTTTAATCTTAAGTGTCGGTTATGAAGTATGTGTACTTACAAATTTGATTACATATCTTGACATTACTTCCGCAGTTTGATTAAGAGATGACAGCCTCAGTGGTTATTAGATCAGACAGTTTTATAGAGAAGCTTTGTGTGATGTTGCAGTTTTTCCTTATAGTAAATATTCTCTTGTTTGGCTGATTGTCTGGGCTTTTTACAGAAGAGAATCCAGTGTGTGCTGAAACAACAGACTGATGATAGAGCAGGGTTGATATAAAAATGAACTCTGTGGGAGGAAGCATGCAGGCATTGGTCGTCTGCCACTGCTGGCACCGGCTCAGAGTGTTTCCACTGTGGATGCCAAATGGACGCAGGTTGTGCCAAGAGAGAGATGGATCAAGGCGACGGGCCGTGGTATTCCCATGTCTCTGATCACAGAAGGTAGACTCTGCAGGGGAACCTGGGAAAATCCGGAGGTGGGAACGGTTTCTGATTTGCTCTCTGAGCAGAGCTCGAACTCGCCCAGACTGCAAACCTCTGCGGTGCGTTTTCATTTAGATCAAAGGGCCCAACCCCAATTCCAAGCATGCAAACACAGTGAAACAGCTGCAGCAGAATCCATGATATTTCCCCCGAGGATTTTCCAAGTGGACATATTAAAACAAACTCCTCCATGCTGTCGGCCACACCCCTGACCACTGGAGCTCTGACCACTCCATGTCCACATCTGTGCCGGTCTGTAAGGAAAATAACCAAATTTGGCCTTGTTAATCGTGAGAAAATGAGCACAAAGATTTTCAGTGTTGAAGTTAACTTCAACCTGAAATACGCTCGATAAAATCTACTGCAGCTCCCTGACATATTTACTGCAGTGACAGGATGGGAAAAAGCCGTTTCCTCCGGTGAGCGCTGCAAACACTTGTTTCTCATGCATATCAAGTGGCATTTTTTTGACATACTTGTGGGATGATCTACACTGTGCTGCCATGTGTCAAAATACAAACCACATATTGAAACCACTGAATCCATACTCACACAAACATTCTTCAGTCTCCTGCAGATTTCATTTCACATAATTTAGGAGAAAGATGAGACTAAATCATTTTAATGGACCTTTCTGGTCTACGTAACCTTTTATATAACAGCTCCTGCATTATCCAGCTGATACGATAAATTAGGTGCTTGTAATATCAATAAACACAACTCCAACACTATGAGTAGTTTTGAGAATTCAAACAAATCTGTGCAGTGTAAACACTGTGCTCAGACACTGCAGATGTCATGCCCTTGTTAAGTGCATCATTAATTAATAAAGCGGTTTCTTTGTCTTTGATCAGATAGGCGTAGTTGCAAATGACTGGCAGAGATGGTGCAACAGCCTGCTTGTCTGTTCAAAGCCCCACTCTGGCTTTCTTGGAAATAGTGTTGCTATGGTAATAGGCAACCTGGCTTAGTCCACAGGAGAGACACTGCCTCTATAAGCTGAGTAACTATATGCAAACATCTCTCTCAGGTAACACATAAATGAGATTGAGAAGCAGCCCGAGGGCAGAGCTTTTGAAAAAGTCTTGCACTGCCATCATACCTGACAGGATTATTTGTGAATTATTGATTCGCTGACAGGCGATCATGCTTGTCTCAACTGAATCACATACATACCAATGCTTTTTTCTTAATGGAGTGGACAATAGGTGACAACAGGCTACGTTTGAACATTAAATAAAGAGATACATCTGCTTAAATCTCAGACTCTGCAGATATTTAAACTGTAGATACACAAAACACCTCAGACCACAAACAGGTGCTGCCAGAAAGACAGACAGAGCACTTCTCACTCTGCCCTGCAGCTCTCAGAGGATTCACTCTTGAAGTCCGGGACCTTACTCTGTCTTTCTTGGGTTATTGAAGGCTTCAGCCCGAACAGCAGCACAAAATACTGTCACGTATAGTTCAATGGGTGCAGCCAGACGTTTCACATCAAAGTGCTCATCAGCTGTTCACTTCTGCGAGCATCAAGTGAGCAGCACATGTCCACTTTCTGACTGCTTCTCAGTGGATACTGAAGTTTTCAAAGGGGTGAAATATGTATAAATGGACTTTCTGAGCACAAACAGACACATATTGCATGTGTGACACAAAATTTGCTGCACATGTTTCTAGCTAAAAGAGCCCAGACATCAAGGGTGAGCTCAGTGCTTTATTTTGTTATTAACTCATTTTTATGGCTCTGATATTGAGATGACACATTAATCATACAGCAGGTGAAGAAGCAGAACTTCATGGTCAAGATGTGTCCAAAACGTCCTTAAATTTGTCCTCTTTTTGAAAAGTCATTAAGTCAGTTGACCTAGTAACAAAGATCAGTCGACAACAGTGTGTGTTTGTGCAAAATCGTTTTCAAGTAGTCGTCAGTATGAACTAAAGCTGTAGTGATGTCCCTCACTTGTTCGTCACATTGGATAAAACCCTCATCACTCGGTCAGTCTGTCAGCAACTGGACTATTTATATGGTGGACTCCACTGTTGCTGTCCAAATTTAAAAAAAAAAAGAAAAACGTAGTAATGTAAAACATTACAAAATCTGGTGGCCGATTGAAATGCTGGATGTTGGCAACAGAAGTTACTGTGTCACTAAATATGAAGGCACCGAAGTAAGACATGTAATGCCAAGAAACCAGTGTGAGTGAAAATAACATGGGTGTTGCCAAAAATCATTAACTGATTTTATACTTTGAGTAAATTACTGAATATTATGTTTATGGATCTGACACGACTCATGGAAGCGAGTCAAATGAAACAGTCCACAGCTACAGGGACACTTGAACGCCGGCTTGGCAGACAGGAAACTCCCAGTTTGGTCATTTAAAAAAGAGTGGGTTCATATTTTTTGAGGCTGCAGCTCATGGTCTGAGACTATACAACTGGTTGCCAGGCAACAGCACTGCCAGCTCGTGGAGCTGAAGTCTCTCTTCAGTGAAACCTTCCTGCACAGCAAGCTGCACAAACACAAGTCAGACATTTAATTTAAGACACTTTAGATGAACATGGAGTCAGTCTGTTCTCTTAAATGGCAATTAAAAAGAGAGATATAGGCACATTTATCCATTTATATGATGCTCTTATGCAGTGTTTCATTAAAAGGTTCAAAAAGCAGGCACGTTTTAGTGGCGCCACAGTTACATATAAAAGACACTAATATGCCCTAGGTGGTGCTTACACCCTGAGACGAGAGGCTTGTTTGTTGGCAAACAATGTATAAAAATAAGCAACCGACAACTTACTCTAGCAATTTAGGATTTCCATAAAAACACATATCTCTAACTTCTTTCATTTTATGGTCGGTCCTGTGGTGCCTGAAATCCCACAGAACCTTGAGAAGAGATTTGTTTTCCACAATCTATCAGCAGCAGCTTAAGAGTGTGTTATCAGTCAGAACATATAATATGTGCTGTATGTGGATGTATTGAGTGTAGAAAGATCACAAAGGATCACATAAACACAGAGACCGTCTCCACCCGGGTGTGAACCTCATTAACTGGATGTTGTACTGGATAGTGTATTTTTTTGCAGTGATTGTTAAATGTCTGATCGAGGCCAGGGCTGCATATTTTTGATCCCAGCTCGCCGTCTGAAACTCGGTATGTCTGCTGGCTGCTTCCACCACCTCACTGAGAGCCACTAGTCACACAAAACAGTCTGTTTTTGAAGTTTTTAGTGTGACGGACGACCCCAAATTAATTTGGTCCCCATCTCTGACTTGCAAATTTCCTTAAATTTGTGAAAGTATTTTTTTCTTTTGATATGAGGCAATCGCGTAGAGATAATGACATCATGCTTCAAATTTAGTTTATAATATGAGGGTGTTTGTTTTTTTTTCTCCCTCCCCCTGCACTTGGCTCTGGCATTATACACTATTGTACCTCTGGGTGACTTTTGAGACCTGGAAAATCTGTCCATTAAACTGCCTGGAGATATTTCAAGCCTCGTTAAAGACCTGCTGTCTGGTCAGAAGGTGAATTCCACCCACACCTTCTTCTTCTCTTTGTAATCATGCTCTCTCTGAGGTTTCGATGTGAAGGTGGATTGATGGTTCAAAGGCGCTCGGGATGCTGCATCATTTTAACTACATCAGCTCTACTTAGTGCATTCGCTTTCATTTTTACTTCCAGACAAGTAGCAGAATTAATTTGGTTAAACATGCTTCATTGTTTGACCATTTACTCTGCCCAATTAATTAAATATTCCCTTTCAGCTAATTACACTTTCAATCTGATGCTAAAATACTCATCATACACCAGAAAATAAAACTGTTGGATGGATGAAATATTTTGCAACAGCATTTTTTAATCCTCACCACCACTGTAGAACATCTCAGACTGACAGAGTTAGCGCCACAGCTCGATCTTCGATGCAGATGTTGATATTAACATCTGAGAGTGCAGCTTCTAAGTCTCTGACAACTGTGAACACGAATAATTTGAGTTTTGAGTTTGTTATGGCTTCACATTACAATGATATTTATGTCAACCAAATGCATTTTTCCACTTGTGCAGCCTGAAACATCTCAAAACTCAACTCCACTTTGTCCCCGTTATGTAATGTATATTCGCTTTCTGTATCTCATGCTTGAGTGAAAAATTGATTGAAATCACACTGATTGGGATCACAGTGTCCAAAGATGATGCAAGGTTACTTATAGCTTTATAATAATGAGCTAAGGAGGCAAAGGCAATCATTTTAAATAACTATAAGATGACCCAAGTATGTTAAATTGAAACTATTTAGTTTCAATACAGGCTACAGGTCCTACACAGAAACAATGAAAGCCTCCAGATGTGAAGCATTTTCATTTAAATGACAGAGGAGGACAGAAAGATGTGGTCATGCATTGAGAAGACAGAGGCAACATGGTGACGGACAGCATCACCAAATTACAGAGATAAAAAGAACGAACTGCAAATGACTGTGGGAGGAAGATGAAGATGAAGTTCCTCCATCTGTCTTGGTGGCTGGAGTCACACTGGGAAAGCACCTGTGAGGAACAGAGCCCATTACAGAGCTGTTACAAGGCCATTTCCACAGAGGGAAGACCACAAGTGGCCAATTAGATAATTAGACCATCCTTTCTCCCCATGTCGTCACCCCTGCTTCTCCTTCTCTATCTCTCGCTCAGACCTAAAAATTTTAAGCTTGAGAATGAAAAACTGCAACCATCTCCGATGCAGTCTCAGCTGGATGGACAGGGTAAAGCATTGGGATTAAGGGTCGCAGAAGGTGTATGTCATTTGTCGCCACAGGACTTGTTTATTCTCTTAACCTCAGTCATTACTACTGCAGACAGTGGAGAATAATTATGTCTGGATGCATCTGGATGCTCACAACTGGCCATGTGTTCAAGTGAATTACACTCTTCTCTTAATTTCAAACACAGATTCTGTTTTATTTTTGTTATTTACTCAAAAATCTCTAACCCACATTAGTGTATGTTTGCAGGATAGCTTCAGAGAAAGAAAGACTGACCTGGGTGTGGTGATCAGAGCGGTGGTTGAACAGCACCTCAGCATTGGGAATCTTTGCTCCACCTTCAGACAGGACAACAGTTTCTATTTATCCTGTGAAGAGTCCCACAGATCTGAGGCTCATCCCACTCACTCTAGCACAGTGGTCTAAAATACATGGGCTTGTGAGGCTGTCTATGTGAACACAAAGATCCAGTGAATCTTAAAAGAAACATAAAAGACAACTTGAAATAAATATTGATTACACAGGAGTTTTGCGCAGTGCTTCCATCTTGGCTGTAATCATCAGAGATTATAGAAAACAGCGGGACGCACAGTTAACTGCCACATCAACACTTCAAGTCTCAACTTTAGTACAAAAATGAATGAAACTTTCATTGTAAAATGTGATAATATAGCAAAGATTCATTCTAAACATTAATGGCATTGAACCAAGTAAAGGATTTTTTGTATTTTCTTTATTTTTGTAGTGCTTTGTCGTGCTAAAACTCCAATAAGATCCAGGGTCAATTGGACTAAAACAATAGTCCACCTAAGGGTCCAAAAGGTTGACATAATACAAGGTTAAGTAACCATTTGTTACACTTCAGCAAGGAGAAGTCATAGACTTTGAAGCTACCAAGCAGACTTCATAATTCAAACATAATGGATATTATTTCCTTTCATGTGAAGTATGAAAACAATGGACAATGAGACAGGTTGTAGCGCCACTGCATTGACACCTCCTGAAACAGACCAATTAAAACTCGCGCTGACACTGAGCGCTCTCTGTTGTCTGAGGAGGTGTATCAAAGAATAACAGAAGACGAGCCTTGTTTTCCCTCGTCTTTCCTTCTCTTCTGAGCCCCGTGACACTCAGCGATAAATAATAGAACTCAAATGCAGCCTGAGGCGTTTGAGAGCACAGCAGCTCCCCAAAAATCAAGGTCTCAGATCAAAGGATTAGCTGTGGAAATCTATGCACCGGGCACATCAATGGTCGTGTGTTGCAGTTGTGTGTGTATGTGTGGGTGTGTAATTATCTCTGAGCCGAGTAAGTGAGAGAGAGAGAGAGAAAGGGAGACACACAAATAGGCATGTGGCGAATGGTAGGTGTTGACTACCTGTCGCAGTAATTGATCACGACTGATTTTGTTGATGTGTTGCTGTTGTCAGCCGGTAATCATATTTCACTTGAATGAGATACCACCATTATCGCCATGCATCATTGTCATCCACATTGGGAGGGTGGAGTTTGTTTGTGTGTCTTTGTGTGTGTTTTATGAGTATGACAGTATGCGTGTGTGTGGCTTAACTGTTATTTCACAATTTGTGCTGCATTATTTCTCACATTTACATGAGTATTGCACATCATAAACTCACTCTAATCAACATCAGAGAAATGTCAACATCACACATGCTGCTGTGAGCTACATGCTAATGTTAGCATACTAACACAATTGTAATGTTTACCTTCACCATTTGATCTTAGAGTGCTAACATTTGCTAATATCTAAAGCAGAGCTAACAGCAGAGTATTTGCTCTTTATTTACTGCAACCATTTTAAAACCGCATTAGCATCAGAGAAATCAAGATAAGAGTCAGCAGCCTTTTTTTTTTAGTAGTATGCTAACATTTGCTAAGAGCTAGCCTAGCAGGCTGAACAGTCAAATTAGCTCTGCAGTAACTATTTTTCAATGCTACCATGCTGATGTTTACACCATCATCATAGGCTGGCACGTTAACTTTCATAAACCAAAGCCAGATGAAAAGTAAGGGGATCAACAGCTTTGCTTCGGTTCATCCAGAGAGGAGCATGAAGCTCTGTGCCAAATTTAACTGAAATATATATTTTCTCTTTTCTGTTGAGATATTTCACTCCGAACCTAAGTGGATTGAATTATCAATCACCATTGCCATCCCCAGAGTAGCTAAAAATTAATTTCCTAACATTGCAGAATTAAGTGATGTATGTATGTATTTCATGGAGATACTGTGGAAAAGCCTTTGGCAACTCATTTCATCAAGTAGCACATTCCTCATGTAGCTATTAAGTGTTTCTTTGTTAAGTTCATGCGTTGGCCGACCATTTAATATTCAGTTGAATGTTTCCGTGCAGATGCTCAGCGTCTGTCTTTTTTTTTTCCTGAATGTGATTAGTTTAAATCTGCCATTGAAAAATTATCAGTGAAGAAAAGATAAATAGATTAGGAAGTTTAAAAACTGCCATGTATGTGTGAGTAATGAGTAGAGGACACTTTTAAAGTTCCTTGAGAGGGTAATATCATCTGTTTTTTTCACATTATATGTCATAGTATCTTGCCTTATTATTTTCAGTAACTGTTGGTTCATGTAAGAAAAACTGAAAAAGGATCATTGCTGCTCTAAGAAGCAGTGTCAGAACAGTGCCCACAATTTATGTCTTGTGGAGGTGAAGACTTATTAGGCCAGGGTTGTTGTTTCTTCCTAAAATAAACAGCAAAACTGAGAGTTTACATGGAGCCCCTGACTTTTCTACTGAGCACTGCTGACATATTAATTCAGTTTTGGGAATCAATGCTTCGGCTAAATGCCTGCAGGGTTTTTTTGTTTTTTGACCTCAGAGGTTTGAAGCCTTAGGCAGGTTTGCCAAGACACTGGCTGCATTGAGTCATCCTTGTGCTAAACAGAAAAATAAAATGACATGAAAGATGTACAAGGATATCATTGGGTGGGAGGTTATTCAGCCAGTGACTCATGTGGCTGTGAATGAAAGTGGGGAGTCTGATGTAAGCCTGGATGATGCCAAATCTCAAATCAGCTTGAACAAAAAGCCAACAAATGGCCATTTGGCTTAAGTCTGAAAACTACTATACAATGAACAACAGCAGTTTTGTTTAGACACTGTGGATGGCACCAGGATTGTTTTACGACCCAGAGCTGAGAGTTGAAGCCTCTGCCACCAGGTGCTAATCTGTAGATAGGGTAATAACACAAAATAGAAAACACTAATTCAGAATGACTGTCAGTCGGAGTTAAAGGTCCTCCAGAACATTTCGTTTGTAGAATCCACTTCAAGAAGAAAATCTTTCAAAGACTACCTGGGAACCACAGACACCATGAAATGATGATCCAGACTGATCCAACTGTGCATCTGATAACGGCAAAAAAAACATCAAATATGCAACATAATCAAATCATAATCAAGTGCATTGTCAGCCCACCCCTTTGTATGAATTACAACTGAATGACAAACAGAAGCAGTTTAAGTTTTCACATCCTACTCTAATGGCTTTCAACCACTGACCTGAGCTCTACTCGTGCACAGCATTTTTTCAAACTTTGAACATTTTAAATATTCTAAGAAACAAATTGAGATGCTGGCTTCTGTTCTTTTGTTTCTGCATGTCAGCACTTTCATTAAGATCTCACTTAAAGATTTATGTCTATGTCGGAGCTCTGCAAATGAATCAATCTATTCTATTTCTAATGAGTACAGTATATTATTTTCAGATTCAACCCCAAGAAACTGAAATCAACTTTCCACACTGAAGATAGAAAATTACACAATGAAGTACCTGGAGATGAACCAGAAACAAAGTTTTATAGGTTTGAACGTTGCAGGTTGAAAATGAAAAAAAAACATTGTATATGTGTTACTGTGCTGCTTAAAGCATGTCTAGTTGTAAAGTGCTAACAATGTGCAAGTCCAAGATAAAGTATGATGAGCACTTTGGACGGGTTAATTTAATACTGGGTTGTCATATTGAAATTCCAGCAATCATCTCTACAGCCTCGAGAAATGTTCAGTTAATTTAGTTTCATGTGGTTCACACCTGTTGTCTGAAACCAGCCCCATTCTCTTTTTTTCCAAAAAAGAATAACAATAAGAGAGTGTTTTACTTTGCTTCATGGCTGGTCAGAGGTCAAGGTCAACCACAAACATGACCTCTGACCTCTTCTTAATGATACTTCACTTGAGCAGCTGTTTGGGTTAATACCCTGATTATAGATTAGTCTGATAACATCAGTGCAACAACTTCATGTCCTTTACTGTGAGTGCCATCAGTTACATCTAATTAAATACGTCATTATCAAATTAGCCTAACAGTGGGCTACGCACTACATGGGGGCAATAGAGATGGCAGTAATCATGTCAACTGACAATTAAGTTTTTCTTCTGACAGCACCAGCACGTGTTTGAACTCAAAGAGCTGGATGTCTGGATTCAAACTAATGCAGTTATTGTGATGCCTGATGATACACCACTTATCCCAGTGACAAGCGCAGCCTGGTGAAAGGGGTGAGGAGGAAATGAGTGGTTTCGTCCAAATTCTCTCAGGAGAGAGGTCATCGATCAATAAGGAAACACTGCCACCTAGAGGGGAAATGTGTTTACACTGAGCTGTGTTTTTTTCTCCCCTTTGCAGCCATTTTGTTGTGAATGAATTCATCACTAACATGTCAAAAGCCTGACACTTTCTTGGCTTTTATGTCTTGCTATTGACCGAGCCCCGGGGTGTCTGCATATCTGCTGTTATAGCCCCCCCTGGCAGCATTTTGCCCCCGCTGACTGCCTTTGGCATAGGTCTGTGAATGTTTCTGTGATGTGTCTGTTGTTTTGCTGCAGTGACTGACTTCACACTATAGAAACAGTGTTAGTTGTTTCCTGTTTTCCTGGTCATTCCATGGTTGACTCAGTACATGACTTCACGGGCTTGATCTGCCCTGTTCAGCTGACCTCTCTATATCCCAGTAGGCCTCCCTCTCTGAAAGGTGCTGTGCGTGACTTGAGTGCTGGGATGTGGTTTGATGTAGTGAACTGGGCCGTGGCAAGGAAGCAGGTCCCTGCAGAATGTCCATCTTAAAAAGTCAGTCTTTTCTTTTGTTTAATCTTAAATAAAAGTGTTTTTTTTAATATATCTTAAAAAATGTCATGCAGTTGTTTGTCATGATTCTACCTCACAGAACAGACTAGTTCTACATTATTGACACTGATGTTGTTTTATTCAGAGTTACAGTGACTATAGCTGCATCAGAGAACAGTTGCATATTTCTTACATCTGATTATGTGGTGTGTTTTTTTTGTAAACTTGCATTAAAAAAGGATAAAGTGTCATCTGATATTAAGAAACGTAATAGATATTTTATGAAGTAAGTTACAGGCCTCTTAAGGTTGTCTCCAGCTCGGAATATCAGACTTATACATTATATACAGATAAGGTTTAATACTCCTCTATCCTTATACAGATTGTGGAGAAGGAGCTGGACTGCGGGTGCTGTTGACCTCTTGTACACAGCAGAGTTTTGGCAGGATGAGAATATTTTTACTGCGAACTTGATGAGTCAATAATATGACGTTTGGAAGTGAATGTTATTGGGGGGTTTTTTTTTCATCTCCATCAGATTCAATATTGCATGTTTATATTCAGTAACATTATCTTCTTATATTGCAGATTGACAGCATTATTGGTAGGAACGGACATATGAAGGGGTGTGCAGTGCCACTACAGTGTGTCCATGGAATAATGATGACATATGATTGAAATATGAAATATGAGGGGAGAAAGGAAGAAATAAGATTATTTGAATATTATTCAGGAGCAGTAACCGTCCTGCCACATCTCACATTATATAGAATATTCACGTTTGGAGAGCTGCAAATGAGATGCTTTAAAAATAGCATTATTAGCAGTCATCAGTTCCTGCCAAGCTGGTGGAGACAGACACTGAAATGTGACCCTGGCACTGCAAGTACTTTTGAAATCCCAGTTGCATAGCAACGCATCTCCATCTGCAGTTAAGCTTCTCCCCACCAAAGGAACAACTGTCATTTTTGCTTCACATGCAGTTTTATGCAATAAAACTTTCCCAGAGAAAAACATAAACACCATTCTGTCTGAAGAGTACAGGCCAATTTCCCCGCAGACATCATATCGGCACATCTTAATATTGCAGCTTATTTGGAAATACTTTCACATGTTAGTCTTGCAGTATAATAAATGTTACAAACAATTTATAAAAACATGCTGTTCAGTCTGGGCAAATCTTTAGTAAGATTTTCATCTTTTAAATGAAGGGAATGTAGGTTTTAAGACCCCATCCCTTATATATTTCTACAGAAAATACCTTGTAAGTGTGTAAATCACAGCTGATTTAACGTTTCTTACAGACTTTAACCTAATGTATTATGCACTGCAAGTCAATAGCCAGGTGATTGCTTTATGCTCCATTTCCCAGTGCCTAAATTGGCTCTTGATTCACAATTCATGAATGTAATCTTACATTTCAGACCTCATGATTAATCAATCAAAAAGGCTCACAGAACACACCATGTGTTTTAAAATCCTCAGCACATCCTACATGAATATACACACAAACAGCCCATGAATACAAACACATACATGAATAATACATCCATGTATGCGCTGCCCAAATACATTTATACAGCCTGTATCATTAACAGCTGCACTCCAACTGCAATCCCCAAAAGTATAACTATTTGTTTAACAATTATGATCTAATTAGTAGAACTAAGAGAACACTATTAGGAGAGTTAGGGGATTTCTTCAAGTCTTGAGTCAATTCGCTTGATCAATGAGGACTATCTTAATGGTTCGATTACATTTGTAGACTGGAGCTGCTGTGCAAGCTGGACACACTTTAATCTATGCACAGTTTATATCTAAACCCCTTATAGTCTGAAAGTGTTTTTTGTCTGTGACCATGGTTAGTTTCAGAGTAAACAGTGATAGGAGTTCACCTGGACATCCTTCAGCAATGCACTGGGTTCCCACCAGCTCTCACTCTTCAGGTATGTCAGGTTTCTATTTTTCCAACACAAACATCTTTTACTGTGCTCAAGATCACTTTCAAACTTCACAAGCTAAGTGGCGGGCAGTAGCAGAGTTGTTCCACTCTGAATGATTACCAGATGTGATTTTGTGGACCTGAATCCATTACAAAAAGCACACGGTCAAATGGGGAAGCTGATTAGGAGGAAATTGGTACCTATGTGCAGTAAAAGTAATTTATTACTGTGAAGAAATTTCTAGATGATGTGAGTTCAAACTGGATATTGTTTGCCTGAGCTTTAACAATAATAATTTCTTTTAAGGAAATGATAACCTATAAAATTAAACCAAAACTTACACTGTTTTTGTAGGTTATGATGGAAAATGGAAATAGGCATGAAAACATGTGCACAATGAGCATCAAGGGGTCCATTCAGTGTCTTGTAAGATGCAAAAACACTTTATGTTTGCTCATAAAGTGTTTTATGGGCAGATTTCCTTTACTTCTGTACTCATAAAATAGCTGGATATTATATAAACATATGTGATTCACACACACACGCGCACACACAGCATTGTGGTTTCCAGCATTTATATGACGTAGCAGCAAAGTTTAACAGGCATATGGAAAAGCAAAAGTATGAGAGCGTGTGCAAAACACTGATTCTCAAGCATTCCTGGACACATACACACACACATATGTACATGTGTCTGTTTGTACACGTACAAAAGGGAAGTTGTCCAAATCCACATTCTGAGGATCCATTTTTGGCCTCTTTCTCTGTGTGCCACACCTGAAATCACGCTGCATTTATCTTGACACACCTTGACACTTTCTCCTCCAGTGCTTATCAGTTGGCTGGCCACGCCTGGATGATCATCTAGATCCTGGGATACTGAACTCTTGTTGCAGCAGTTTTTATATTTTAGCTGACAAACTGCAAACCCTGCACTGCTCGCTCCATTGAGCCTGTGGTTGAGTTTAGTCTCGGAGGTTTCACACAGAAAAAAAGAAATCCCTTTAAAGTTGTTTAAGAGCCTGCAGTATGCCCTTTCTTTTACTTAGTCAAAGCAGATGTCACTGTCTTGATCTTGCAGCAAAACAAGGGCTTTTCTTGGCGTTGGGGCATATCAACAGTTAAAAGTTTCATGGTTCAAACTGGTGCACAAAGCAAATGCAGAGAAAACAACACATGCTGAGGGAGAGATGTAGAATTGATGGTGGGGTAAAAATATCACAGGACAAATTAGCTACTGAGCACTGTTTACGCTCGGAAAACATGGCAAACAGTGTGTTTATAGCTATAGATCAGGTAAACTCAACAGACTGGAATACAGTGGATTACATTTGTTTGTGCTTATTATTTACTCTGCATTTCCATGCAACCTTCAAATGTATCAGCCACTGTTCTGCCCTTGGATGCAAGCACTATATCACACTGCATTTTATTTCTTAACAGATTTGTGCTTTTTCTTTTTGGACATTTCAGTCTAAGTGAATACAAGACAGTGCTTTGATACAGTTTGACAAACCTGCAGCTGATGCCTTTATTTTCAAGATTTTTCAAGTTTGTGTCGTGTTAAGTCTTTTTGTTTGTGCTGAAAAAGACCCATTCAAAGTGAATCTGAAATATTTGAGCCTCACCAGAAGAAATGCCGTGGACTTGTTGCCCCTTAATCTTTAATATGCCTCATTCTGTGGAGTGAGCAGAACTCTGCAGATACACAGGAGGAAAATGTTCGCTTTTATCCCAGGATATAGGTCCTGAGGCAGGAGAGAGAGAGAGCTGCGTGAGGGCACAAGCTGTTTTTTTTTTTTTTTAGCAACTTGGATTGAATTACATCTTAATTCCTTGGGTGAGACCCAGCTTCAGGTGCCCGACTTCCCTTTGAGCCAATGTGAGAGAGCAGCTTCAAATTTTAATACACATTATTGCTGAGTGTTGCCTTTTTTTGAAGGAGGGCATGGCTGTACATTTGGCTGGAGACCGTGGAGTCTATCTATTTTTATCTGGGCCCACAGAAGGGTTTCTGGATGGGAAAGCTGCCGAGCAAACAAGTTGCTGCAATTAGGCAAGCAAGCCATGCAGAAAATCTTTTGACAATAATGCAAATTATAATTCTTTAGAAATTTTTCGGCCAGATGGGGCCCCTTGAATGAAGTCAGTGGAGATATGGGAGGTCGTAGGACGAGACCTTAAGGCTTTCATCTGGTAGTTCAGTTCAACCATGGGGAGATGATTAAATGGATGAACAAGAGTGGATATAAAAAGGACACTTTAAAGAACATTATGTAGGTTACGTATGTAAGTGTGTGTGTGTGTGTGTACATGTGTGTCTATGTTTGTCTGTCTGTCTGTCTGTCTGTCTGTCTGTCTGTCTGTCTGTCTGTCAGGGAACATTACAAGTTACGTCACAGATCTGGGGATTGAAGGCCCAAGAATAATACATTAGCGCCCTCAAGTGGATGATGGATAGAACTGCTATTATTGTCCACCACATGGTTAAAAACACTGGCCCATTACACCTCAACACCACACTAAATGTGATCTTTTTTTACATTCTGTATGATGCTCCTAAATGTAATTGACCTAACATGATTTAATATTGATTGTCATACCCTTTGGAGTGTGATACTTTCAAATAATATGATGATAATAAAATAAAGAGTTAGTTGTCTCCTGTATATTACCACACGGCTGTACCCATTGTTTGGATGTGGTTTGATGTGATAGGCTACACAGCATTCAGACATGGAACAAATCAGAAATGCAAATATTCAACATTTATCAAGAGCGACTAATCAAGACCTGCTTATCATGCAGGCATACATTAAAATCAGTAGGTATACGAACACATTCTGTAATCACCTATTGTAATGTTTTTCTTTGCCCATAGTTTACAGGTGATGGCTAATGTTGAAGAATTATGTTGTGCTATAAAATAAGACTGCAAGATTGAAAAAAGATAGGTCTACTAAAATAAGAGACCTGCATTGAATTAGTTTTAGGTGTTACATTAAATTCAGATTAGTAATGAATGAAACAAAGAAACTGTTGGATAAGGGATTAGGGAAAGTCTCTCTTTGGTGTCTAAATAATCATTTTCAGCAGCAGGACCTAAACTATGTTTCTCATTTCTCCACTGTGAGTTCTACAGTGCGTGTTGTACTTTAATAAAACATTCATTTATAAAATATATTTCCATTGTAATGCACAAAATTATGATTTGCTTAATTCCCAATCACGTTTGAACCCATTTTGACAGAATGTAATCGATCATATTCCACCGATTATAAATTGTAATGTGCCTTTAACGCCTCATCTCCCCCGTTCTGCGCATGCGCAACATCAAACTTTGTGGCGGGGACTCGACACCGCTCCAAACGACAACAAACAAATCTCTTCGATAAGTTGGGTCGCTTATATTCATTTTTAACCCGGGATAAGTCATAAGAACTGAACTCCACGATGGTTGAGGGTCCGGGCTGCACGTTAAACGGAGAGAAAATCCGGTCCAGAGTCCAGAAAGGACAGAAACTGAAGGAGATCCGCGGCAGTTTGACAACATCCACGGTAAGTTACGTTACGTATGTCACATTCGGCCGTTGACAAGCTAACGTCAACCGTTGACGCTAACCCACTGTTAAACGTGTTGTTTGTGTCCTTCTAGAACAACGTCTTCACCAGTCTCCATGGCAGCGTGTACACCGGTGCGCAGACTCTGGGGAAGGAGCTCTTCATGTACTTTGGTTCAAAAGCGTTAAGGTAATTATGTACGGACACTGTACACCTGGGCAGCCGCTATCAGTCACTAGCTGTCCAATTAGCTTTTAGCTAGGTGAATGCTAACAGGGCGTATTAAACAAAGAGAGTATCTTTGTTTTTAATGACCACGGCTTGTGTCAAAGTGTGTCCCCTCGAACAGTGATTTCCTGCGGTAAGAGTAGCGTCTGCAGCAGCGCCCTCCTCTGCTGCTCCTGTTTATCGACAGGGAAACACACAACACCGGTGTTACACTGGGTCCTGTGGCCCGCCGGATTGTGTAACCTCTTACTAATTCTTTTAATTTTAACACTTGAGGGTTTATCATGATATGTGACACCACTGAGAAGGCGCCATCTTTGAAAAACATAACAAAAACACAGAATTCAGTACACCAACTCTGAGTCAGTTCATCAATCTACAACAAAAAAATAACGGCTATTTTAATAACTGATCAATTATATGAGTCATTTTATAAGAAAAATCTGTCTTCCAAATACATTTCATTTGGTTATATTGTTGTTGTTGTTGTTGTTGTTGTTATTTCAATCAAAGTAATTGCAGGCAAAACGATGAATCAAATAATTACTTATTTATTTAG
>OMNW01011845.1:25065-53886 GCA_900303245.1 Selene dorsalis | reverse complement strand
TGCATGGTATCCTATAATCTATACCCGTTGACGAATGTATAGTTTTATATTGTCTGAAATTTATATTGTTTTATCATCATTTTATCATCATTTCCAGTTATAGTAGTCCAATAGTCTTAGCTATAGCATTGCTTAAATCATAAAAAAAAATCAGTGCTCAAGTGTTTTTGGTATATAACTAAATAAATGTGAGCAAGTAGGTAAAATCTGTAGTAATTCAGTAGCACACGTGGATGTAGATAGATACACACTGCGGGGATGGACCTCCTGACATTTCTATTACACAGCGTAACCTTCGAGCTCATGCTACTTTTCTGTTCTTTAGTTGTCTAAGCTTGAATTGCAACACACTATCTCTTAAATAAATGTGTCTCTTCTTTATTTGGTTCTTTCTATGGTGCTCACATCCTTTAGAGTCCACTTTGGTATGAATGGATCAATGCGCATAAACCCTGCCGAGAGGAAGGATAGGACGGGCTCCGTACCAGTGCTGGAAATACACCTGACTAACGACATTGTGTGCTTCTTTGACAGCACTGTGGAAATGAGGTAATGGGGACACCAGCCTAGATAGATTGAGGTGACAGAAGTTCACCTTGGGGTATGAGTCTCATACAGGGAGTATGTCCTACATTAGACTGCGTCTGAAGACAGTGGCTATTGTTGCATGAAAAACGCTGCCTGTTTGGCTCGACATTTGTCCTGTTCATTGACTGTGGGGTCCTGGTGTACTGCTCAGTAGACAGACGCACATTTATTTCAGTTGTTTGAAAATTTCACCTATGCTGCTCCATCTCATAACAAATAAACTCAAGCAGAGTACATGAAAGAAACAATTTTCAAATGGGTAACCTCACAAGTGCACCTGTGACCTTGTGGCACACTTGCTGCAACAGCAGCCATAAATTTTCAAAATTCTCCCTCGACCATGGGATTGTGTGCTTACAGGTTGACAGAGGACTGCGAGCAGAGGGTGAGGGCGATGGAGAGTCTCGATGTGTGCTCCCCCAAGTTCAGCTTCTCCCAGTCTGAGGAGGCAGTGAGGAGCCAAAGTAGCAGGATGCTCTGTGACGTTCTCCTAGACCAGGCCGTCATGCCGGGAGTCGGCAACATCATTAAAAACGAAGCCCTGTTTGACTCGGGCCTCCACCCAGCCGTGAAGGTATGGAAAAGATGATGGATTGTGTTCAGCAGAGGAATGAAAAAAGAGGGTAAAAATGCAAGACATCTCTCACAGAAAAAAGTTTAAGCCCTTGTATTATTGTGTGATGCATTGCAATGAGGTGGGTGAAATGGGGAAAAGACAAACAAGCGCATTGCGGCATAGATATGCGTTTCCCTTGGTGCAGTTTGGAAATGGAAATGGAAATGGATTTTTTTTTTTCTATGAATGTATATAGTCTTTATTGGGACCCAAATATGTTTTTTCCCTCTGCTTTACATGTTTATTTTAAAGAAACAAATGAAATATTTTCCGGTCCTGATCTAGAAATCATGTCACTTTAAATGTGAAAGGTCCAATGCCTCATACAGCTCATAAGATATATTTTTATTAAGCAAACCAGAGAATAAAAGTATATATATATTTTTTTACATAGACCTATCCAGTGCAGGTAACACTTTGCAGCATGAATACTTCTATTACTCAACTATTACCAGGGGCTTTGCTCTGCTCCCCTCAGAAAGTATTAGAGACAGGGTCTGGCGTACAAGAATATAGCACACTGGACCAAAACATCAATCTAGGACTTTTGGCCCTTTCTTCCTCTGGGAGCACTCTCTGCCATTATTGAGCCCCTAGGTGTCTTGGAAAAGCTACAAGTGTTGTTTTCTTTTCTGTTCTTTTTTTTTTTGCACCATGTGAGCCTAAGTCGGGTCCTTGTTGCCCTGGTTGCCAGTCTTGGGAATATCATAGATGTAATTTTTCTCTGTTGCATCATTTTAAATCCAGTTTTTTCCTTCATGTCTGGTTGTTTTATTGGTTATGTGCTTGTCTATTATTGATTTGCTGACTGTAAGGTGCTTTTCATCTCTGTGTTGAAATGAAGGGCTATACAAATAAGACTTACTCACTCTCTGTGAACTGGAACTAACTGTGCTGCTTCAATCTCAGGTTCAGCAGCTGACGAACGAACAGATCCACCACATGGTGAAAATGACACGGGACTTCACTCTTCTGTTCTATAAGGTTAGACTTTTGTTATCAGTGTAAACACTGAGTATTTGTAGATGTTGTTGATGTTGCATAGCTGTATATTTAGTGTTTATTTAGAGGCATACTCACATTTCCTTTAAGATATATAGCGGATGTCTCATTCAGTATGACTTGCCGGGATGGATTAATTTTGAATTGTGTCTTGCTGAGGAAGAGGAGCAGAAGTCAGAGCTCCACTGCTTGGAGAATAGATAAAACAAATATTCCTTTTCCTCCATGCATAATAGACAAGTAAGAAAAACTGAATGTTTTCTCTTGTTCTCTTTATCCTCATTTTTCTATTCACTCTCGTGTGCCCTTCTTGTCTCCATCAGTGTCGCAAATCTGGCTCTGCGCTCTACAAACATTACAAAGTCTACAAGCGTTCCCAGTGCGGCCAGTGCTTTCATGTCATCACAGTCTGTCGTCTTGGAGACAATGGCAGGATGACTTACTTCTGTGAGCGCTGTCAGAAGGGAGATCCCAGCAGGGTTGACATCAGGTAGAAATTCTCATAGACCATTGGCACATTGACTGGAAACCTATTTCCTTGTGTTCCTGTAAGAGTGATTATATAGACGGGTGGTGTAGGTGTTGTTCAAATACAGTGATACCAATAATATTTAAGAGTAAGGATGGTTCTTTTTCTCAACAATATAAATGCAAATTTCATACCACAATTTGTTAGAGTACTAAACCTGTTTTCAGGGTCTCATTAATGTTTCAGTTTTTATGAACAAGATGTGTTCAAAGGCTTTCTCTGAGTAGAAATGTGAGAAAAACTAAAAATCCTTCTGTACAATTTGCAGGTTTTTATTTGAATTCATTGTGCATTTTGTTTCTATAATGTAATCTAAAAAACAACACAGTAAAATCAGGTTTCATTTCTCAAAACCTAGTCTCTGCACGAAGTTCTAACGCGTTGTAAATAATAACTTCAAATTTGGAGAGGCCATCTTTGCAGGCAGATGGGCTTGGCAGGGAGTGGGAAGTGTTATGAGGGGGAAATTAATGCGCATATAAGGCTGTGTTTGCCAGACAGGGCATAGGCTCAACACCTCCTGGGCTGTGTTTGAGCAAAGCTTTGCAAGGGGTTAGAGCCTAAAGCCCTTACAACACATTACTCAGCTGATAAAGCAATCTGTGAGGAAAGTTTTTCCTTCCTCCCTCCTCCATGACTGTTGGCACTGCAGATTTACCGTCTTGTCAAACATAGTCAAGCTTCGTGTCAGAGCACTAACGTGTGTGCTCGGAGCAATTATGTGAAACACATTGTCGTCCCACACATCTTCATCCTCTGCTTGAACTGCAAATGTTTGCCAAGTTCAAGTTTTGTCTTTGTCTGTATTTCCTATATTAAGGTTATTATAATAATGGTTGTTGAATTTTTCTTTTTTATTATAATTTATTTGCCTTTTTTGATAGTTTGTATCGAGAGTGACAGAACACATGGGGAGAGGGAGGGGAAACACATGCAACACAGTTCCTCAAGCCAGGAGTTGAATTGTGGATGTTGTGGCAATGTGTTGTGCACATTAACAGTGAGGCTGCTGGTGCACATTTGTTTCTCTGTAGCTTATGTCCTCAACATGGACTGTTTGCTTGTAATGTAAGTAATACAAGAAATTGAAGTTTACATATGTACACATTATAAATAGTTCTGGAAGTGCTCCTGAGATAAACAGTAATTAAAACGGTGATACATTTTAATAATATTGTGACAGATTTCCCTCTGGAAGACTCCTTTTTTTTTTTTAAAGTGAACACTACTTTACCAGTTTATCAGTTACACCTAGATACCACTAATGAACGACAGTCCTGTGATTGATTCTGGTAATGATGTTCAGTTTTTGATTAAACTGCTTCAGAGAGTTGTTGAACCGACTTTACGGTCATTTTAGTCATCTGCCTACCCTCACTGATGGATGTGTGTGATGGTTGTGTTTTAACTCAACAGAACGACGTCTGCTCCAGCGCACACGTTCCGTTCATTAGAAAGCCCGTTTTAGTAACAAAGATTTATTTGAATCAATGTGTTTTTTCTTTATTGCAGTAAGCTCCCAGTCAGAAACCGGTTGACTAACTGGGCATACAATGAGAGAGCCAAAGATAATGTGGCTAAGAAGGAAGAAGAGGACTGGGCCTGTCAGCTCTGCACGCTCATCAACCAGCCAGCAGCAACATCTTGTGATGCATGCCTCACTCCAAGACCTGAGGGTGAGTAAAATCTTCGGGCTTCACTGTCACTGAATTTAATGAGGCAACAGAACGTCCTTGTTAGCAAGAGATAAAATAATAGCAGCTTGTAGTTTGGCTGTTTAGCTGAATGATCCCACGTACCGCTTGCCATCGATGTTTAAGTACTTCTGAGCAAGGCACCAGACACCAAGCTGTTGAAGTGACACTGCAGTCAAGCAGGCTGTTTTCTCCGCAGTTGGCGTCTCTGTGTTGCCGCACAAGTAATGAGCTTGTTTGTCAACTGGCCGTTTTGCTCTGACCGTGCTTAGATGCGTTATGACAGCAGTGAACGAGTGTTTGAAAGAAATGTCTTTTGCTGTCTGTCTGTTGCAACTGCCAACTCACAGTTGGGTACTTTGCTTTGAGTTTTTTCTGTTCTACAGTTAAAAAAAAAAAAAAAAAAAAAATCATACTCCCACGTTTCAAATCATATTTTTCAAATGATAGCTGACTGAACAGCTGAAAAGCCGTATGAGTATCACTCCAGACTACAGTTTGCCCATGGTTCATTTGGTTATGCTGAGCTTCCCCGAGCATGTGTAAACTGCTGACTATCATATGTCGGCCTGTTATTTTGGCATTGATTCCTGCAGTTGGTTCAGATGTTCTCATTCCAGACAAACCACACTTTGGACAGGACACCAGGAACCTGCAATCTCAGGCATCTGGCTGCATTTACAGCTCTTACAAGAAGCATTTTATGTTTCATATTTGAAATCAGTGGAGTGATTAATGACAATTGCTTCATTTTTAGATGAACTTTAACATTTTGTTAAAAGATGTGGGGATGAATAATGGGCCTTTGTTTCTCCGGTGAAAGTTTTTTTTTTTTCAGTAATACCCTGATTTTCGTTTCTACAGTTATGTATTAGATGACCACTGTGCAGCTCCACTTAAACAGTTGGGGGTTAAGTGCCTTGCTCAAGGGCAAATTAATAGTAGTCATCCAGGGGACTGTAGTTAACCATTACTAAGTTTCAGTGTTGTGTTAAATGGGGATACATCTCACAGTGTTTTGTGTAAGGGCATCATCAGCACAAAGGATTATGTGACTTTCATTTATTTATTTTTGTGACTACACAGTACAGCAGTCTTCTTCTTACTTGGAAATTTTATAGCAACCTGCAATTTACCTGAGCAGCCAGTTGAAATGAGTTTCTCACTCTGGCTTCATCTTCACAGTCCACAAAGATGACACTAGCACCGAGGCATCACTGGTGTTCACCACTGATTTGATTAAGTACCCTTGCAATGCATTCAAGAAGCCACAAGAGGAGCTCAAAGTCAACTGGAGGTCAGCCTTTGGGACTTCCACTCTTGTTTTCTCTGACTTGAACAAGAAGCCAAAACCTGTAAACTCCCCACTCTCCCCGGTCGGCAGTCATTTGAATTCCTTGGCGGCAGAGCGGGGTTTATATAAATACAATGTCTGCCAAGGGACAACAAGCCCCAATTATGCCTCTGGTGGTTGGCAGAAGCAAAGTGCGCAGCTCTCCAATGGGGAATCACTGGCCTCCTACAGTCACCCATCCAAGAAAATGAGAATTGATCACAGTCCCTTTCCCAGTAACAACGTTCAAAATGGAAACCCCAACTCCGGGTGAGTGAGTCTCCTGCTTAGCTATTCATGAATAAGTTTATAATAAGATAAGTTTTTTGCAACTTCAGGGAGATAAGTGGGATAAAAAAGCATCTTGCTGTGGAATTTTTAATGCAACATTGTTAAAAAAAAAAAAAAGATCTGACTGATTAATATCTATTGCAGGATACCATGCAAATACAATGATTATTCGCACATTGAGGAGTGGTTGTTTGCTCGCTAATAAGGGTTGATGTGACAGGTATTCCCGTGTTTTATTTTCCAGTTTTATTTCAAGCTGATAAGATGGTTTCCTCTTTTCTCTTCTCTCCTGTCAGTTCCCACAAAACAGGAGCAACAAGCAGCGGCTCCTCTGTTTCTTCCAGTCCCAGCGCCCCTTGTTGTGCATCCCATCGTCGTCCAGCCGTCCTCAGAGTGGTCCATAAGGACGGGGAGAATAAGGGACGACAGTTCTATGCCTGCTCACTTCCCAGGGAGACCAAGTGTAACTTCTTTGAGGTAAAAATGGGAAAACAATTTTTCTAAAACAATCATAGTAGCGATGAACTTCATCATAAAATTATTTTCTAAGTATCTTGAGTTTTAATTAAAACACACTTTCTACACAATTCAAATTACATCACCAAAAAACTTCACAACTAACTCAAAGAAAACTTATTTTCTCTGTTGCAGTGGGCAGACTTGCACTTCCCTTTTTGTCACCATAGTAAACGCTGTTTAATGAGGACTGTTCTCAAACTTGGACCCAACAATGGCCGGAACTTCTACACCTGCAGTGCTCAAAAGGGTAAACAGTGTGACTTTTTCCAGTGGGCAGAGAATGGACCAGGGGTATCCATCCTCCCTGGCTGTTGATGTGCTTTAGCGGTGTGCTGCTTGAAACACTAATGCCTATGTGTTCAGTTAAAAAAAAAATATACATACATATACATTTAACAGAGTATTTCTACCAAATGTAAAATGCTGTAATTATGTGTATTTTCTTGTACCATGTAATTTTTCCTGTCCATGTCTGTATTTTTAAAATGAAAAGTTATCATAACAAAATTAAATAAATCTAAAGAAAAAACAAGATGAAGCTGCAACAATTCAAATTGCAAGTGACATTTCTTTTACTTTTCTTATTTATTTTCTGTATGAATTAAAATCATCAGTATTCAGTCAAGTACAGCATGAAGACAGTTACTTAATTTCAGTATATTTAAACAAGATGCACACAATCATAAAACATTTATTAAAAGCAGTCCACAGTTTTCAGGAGTGGTGTGTCTGACTCAGAGTTTGAGACCATGAAGTGAAACTGGGAGAAGCCAGGGACTTTGTTACAGGCTGCACCTGAGGAGATGAAAAAGAAACGATGATCACAGGAGAGTTAAACTTTTAGCAGCCCTTTCTCACTGAGGCCACATTCAGCTCTGGTATTGAAATGTGATTCATCTCTCGCACATTTGCTGTCTTCCTTTAACAGCTGTTAAATCAGCTGTGGTCTCTGTTTCTTTATTTGGAATCATGGTGGCAGTCATCCTGAGTTAGACACTTTGACAGAGTGAGCCATCTTTTCACTATAATTATAGACAAAAACACATTTAAACAAAAGAAGAGTGTTTGGATGAAATTGCCTTCTCCACTTCTCCCAAATTTCCTCAAATTTAATTTCCTGGTGCCTCATGCAGAGGGTGACTCTTTCCATTAGGAGGATGTCATAAATGATATCGCACCAGTCCTCTGTAGATGGGCTGTCTGGATTAAGCCACTTCTTTTATAATTGCTTTTCTTGCAGCTACACTCAGTTGTGTTTTAATATTTGCAGATGGCGAATGTAGGACCCTAGAGAAGGAGTTTGTCTGAATTAAAAGTAACTTTTGTCCTGAATATAGTTGAAAATCCTGAATAAATCTTAAGCCAGAAAAGTATTTACTTTTGGATAAACCCCCAAACAAGTGCTGGTGATTGGCTTCCTGGGAGCAACAATTCCTCCAGTAGCTGGAGGAGCCTGAGTGCTGAGACTTCTGAGCAGGTCTGATAAAATATCTACTGAGACTCTTCAGCCAAATGCTCCCCATGAGGCTGAGCTTGATAACCTCCATTAAAATTCACAACATTTTGTACAGACTGCCTTTGAAATGTAACAGTTTGTTTGTCTTTTCTGTTTTCCTGCGGGAGGTATTTGCTATTCTAAACTCCTGAGGTCCTCCGTGTAGACTTCAAATTACGTTCAGCCTCAGTTCTGTCCTAAAGGCATTAATAAAAGACTTCCAACAGGTTGTTTTTAAACACCTTTTGATACTCTAACTCTATATGTGATGTTGTCCTAATCTTAAAAAGTCACTATTGCTTAACCTGTGTCGTCTAAAAAAAAAAGGAAAAAAAAGCTCAGTGTCCTCTGATTAAAAAACAGGTAGAGTACGAGCAGAGGCTCTGATTAGCCGGCCTCTCTCAGCTAACATCCAATTTGTTTTGAGAAAAGTCAAGGTCGTGAAAGTGCCATCCGAGAGGCTTCATCTCTTCAAACTCTGTGTGATAGTATTTCACCAAGAGAAGCTGATCCACTTATTACCTGTTTCCATTAAGATTTTAATTAGTCTTTTATCCCCTAACCATGCCATGAATAGGAACTGAAGTGCCTCGGACATATTTCTTTCCTCTCGCATTAGACTCAGAATTACACCAACAAATCAAGATCCTCAGTTGGGTTGCTTTATAGCGGTTCTTTAGGCAGGGGAGTGCAGGTCCGCCCTTCTTCTCAGCCAACTAAAGTGTTTGAAATCTTATCCTTGGATTTTTCCGTCGGGGAATCTACTGCAATATTTTTTTTATTCCTATTCATTGAATGGCTTCAGGTATTTTAATTGGAGGAGTTTGAAAAAATAAAGTACTCTAGGCAGGATATTGATTTTTACAGACTCAATTCATGAAGCTTAATATTGATATTAAATAAAATCCCTGTATTCACTGATTTAACAGATTGAAATTAAGAGCATAGAGCATTAGAGCATACAAATTTGTAATATTTTTTCCTGTCTCACTCCTGATATCTCATGTCAGCTGAATCTGAATTTAGCTGGATGTCGGAGCTTAATGATGTGGCTGGGCCTGTAATTGAAACTTAGCATTTGGGATGTGGGAGTACTGAATTTATAACTGAAACGAAAGTGATAAAAGAACGACAATAACTTCAAACTTGAACTCTGGGTTTGACAAGTAAATTAAAATTTCATCCACAGAAAAAGAAATTTTATGTTCTTGACCTAACATTTTCATACCTGCAATATTATTATCCTGAGTGATCCCATGACTTAAGGCTTCAAACACGGCAAACAGTAATGGATTTTTTTTTTTTTGAGCAGCCCTGTCTGGTGCCTTGTTCCAGGCTCAATGAGTTTGATATGGCCCCATTTATTTTTATTCTTGCTCTTAGGCAATTATACATTGTAAAAGGAGTTTTAATAAAGCTCTGATGAAATCCAAATTTCTTTTGTAATGCACTGTATAAAAATTCCCAATTGACTTGATAAAAAGCTTTCTCTGCATCGGGGCTCAACAACACCGCCTGGAGTTTATTTTCACTATATGCACAGTCACATTATCTTGTGTCTGCCGCACAAAACCTGTCTGATCTAGACTTATTATCAGCGGGAGGATTTTTTTTTTTCAGCCCATTTTGCCAGAACACAGGTTAAGATCTTATGATCTTGGTTCAGTGCTCTTCTTGGCTGATAACCTCCACAATCAGGTTTATCTTTACCCTCTTTTGCTGTCGGACAAATCACTTCTTGTCTCCAAAAAAGGGGGGCCTGATGCCAGTCTGGAGCACACAGTGATACAGTATGTGACCTTCACTGGGTCAGCAGCTTTTGCATTTCCTCGCCCCAATTTGAAGGACAAAAAAAAAACAAACACGTGGGGCTGCTGCTTTATTGGGTTTTCAATCTGATATTTTTTATTGTCTTTATCTGTAAACCCTTATTTTATCAGATCAAAAAACATACATTACATCTTTGTTCCATCTAATTTGGGATGTTTATCTACATTTTAAAGCTTCAAATTACTGTTTTTGAGGGTTTGCAGTGGATGAAATTTTGTAAATTGTGTTTTCTACTTTCTACTTTTCTACTTTGTATCTCAAATCAAAGATCAATTTTTTGTTCTTCCCTGCTTTTTTTTTTTTTAATGACAATAACAGCCTACAATTTCCGCCTGAGGACCAGCTTTGCTTTCATTTCAGAGAACTGGTGAGGACACCACTGACAGGCTCATACCTGCAGCCTTATTTGCTGTGTGATTTGATTGAGAGCCCCAGTATTTAGCCTCCAGGTGGTGCTCTTCTTTTCACAACCTAATATTAAAATAATATATTTTAGTAATTGGGGTGTGGTCTGATAGTCCATGGTTCCAATATTGCAATTTCTCACCTTTATATAAATCTTTCTTGAAGCACAAAATAGTTGAGCCTAAAATAAACAGAACGTGGGTGAGGAAAATGAGGTATAATCCCTCTCTATCGGATTCAGATCCCTCCATATGTCGGAGAGTTACAGCTCCCTCAACATTAATTTTATATTTTTAGTAGTTTTCTCCTTTTCCTGTGTGTGCTAAAGCTCTCGTTTTATCCACAGTTGGCTGGAGCCTAACATTAAAGTCTCCCCCACAAATTAGGATATCCGGAGCCTGTGAGATTAATAATTCAAAGATTTGTTTATAGACTTTTCATTCGGATCACAGAGGTGCATAAACAGTCAGAAAAGTAAATAAAACATCCTGCAGATATCCCCTCACTAGTACAACTCTCCCTTCAATATATTTCTTTTCATGGAGTTTAATTCACTTGAAATTAAAGGCACCACCCCTCTCTGAGATCCTTGACCTCATGAAAATGAATACTAATTCAATCTCCACGTCTTCAGCTTTTTGTGTCTTAGACTTGTCTTCAGTGTCTTATTTCATTCAAATCTTATTTTCTTTTTCATCCTCGTAATGCAAAGTATGTGAGCAGGTGGCAAAAGCACTGTGGATACAAGGTAAACAGACGTAATCCTGAACAAACTGCGGATTGTTTGAAACTGAAAAAGGTTTTCTAATGATTTTTCTGACAGAGGTAAAAGAAGCAGCCACCTCGGCAGCTACAGTGACTCTAAACTATGTGTCTGTTGTCATGAGAACAAAGCAATCACTACATAGAAAGGATTGTGTTGTAATTTTGCAGGGATTAAAGTTCTGCATTGCAGCGATGGATTCTCGTCAATTAGATTTTAGAGATTCCACGTAAAAGGCCTTGAGTTCTCCGAATAAGGCTGATCAGTAATCACAAAAAAAAAACAGGCTAAAACCCTCTGACGTGATAGTGATGTGTTTTTTTAATACCTGAACAAGTCTGATTTACTTTGGGTTTTTGGAGAATCTTTCTTTCTTCTTTTTGAATTCTTTTTGAAGAATTTATGGAGTTTTCACAGTGAGGTAATTAATCAGAAATCAAGGAGAGGAATTTCAGGAATCAAAGTCAATAAAAAAATTTAAAAAATACACGTGAGTGCGTGTCAGGTGTGTGTCTTAGTTCGTTTGGCAGGCAGCAGTACAGTCTATGTTTGTGAACCCAAACACTCACCATAATGGCCTGTTGTGTTAGCACAGATGATGGCTCCAAAGAACTCTGAGTAATGCCTCTTGATTCTGGAAATAGCTGTCTTGCAGGCTGCCGAGGGATCTGCCCCGGCCCTCATCAGCTCCACGGCCAAGTAACTGTTGGCAGGATTACATGCAGTTACACATGAGGCAAACTTAACGAGCGCTGTCAAGGCCACCAACCAGGATGATGGCAGGGATGTGCTAGTGATTATGGCGGGTGGGATAAATCTGATGCAAAATAAATACGATACGAAGCAACACTGATTAAATGCAAATTAAAAATAGTAACACTCCCGCCCTCGCTCCGTGCTATGTGAGGAAGTTGTGACGATGCTTTTCAGGTGCTCACAACTGTATAAAAAAAACTGAGAAACTGCGGCAAGTTGCCATCTATTGAAATTACTTGCTCTGCACAGACACTACAGGTGTTATCACCTTCATCAAGCAAAGGTCAAATGCATAACACAACGAATGTGAAGATGTGGGACTTTAAACTTTTGACAGGATGTGAACCATGTTATGTTTTTCCCCACACAAGAAAGTAAGAATATTATCCTCACTTTCTTTGAGAGAGCTATTTCACATTTAAATGCATCTGGTATAATCTTTTTAGAGGACAAATTAATGGATGTTAAACTTGCAATTGGTAGATTTGATTATGTAATAACTACACCAGGGCTCTATGCACACTTTTTCCTGGAAGGAGTGGACGTGTGTAGAATGAAATTTAGGAAGACAGTGAAAAGTGTATTAACAAACTATTTATTATGTTGGATTGTTGAGTCCTTCATATTTGGTTTTAAAACTGGCAGCATTATTAGATAGTTGTGGCGGTATAGACTACTTCTTATATCATAATTCAATTTAAAAAATCCTCATGTATAAAACAATCCGTTGCTTCAAATTAAAAGCCCTCCAGTGTTTCGTACAGTCTTTTGGTTGTAATCCTGACTCGCACACAGCGCCCTTAATTATTTTCCATGTTCGCACATGCAACACATATTTTTATGAAGTAGGGGTGAGTGAAATATTGGCACCGTGGAGCCATGCACTAAAACATACATGACATGTTGCAGCTCATTGCTGGCGATGGCATGTTATTGCGTGTTACACTCCTTTGGCAGGCTTGTAAACATGCTTATCAATTAACAATATCCAGACTGCAGTGAAACATTAGAATGAATGACAAACAGACTTCAGCCTGCTGCTTTCAAGGTCTTCTTGAAAAATGAAACCCAATAATTCCAGGACGTGGCTCAGTCAACTATGACTGGAACAGACAGCCCTCTGGTGTGGTTGTGTGTGACTGTGAATCTGAAATTGAGTGAAAATTAGAAAAAGAGAGTATGTGTATGTGTGCATGTGTGTGTGTGTGAGACAGAGACAGAGACAGAGAGAGAGAGAGTGTGCTCACCAACCTATCCTGGATAAATAAAGCTAGAAAAGAAACCCTTTTGAGACTGCTACATTCTCACAGCTTGGAAACAAACAGCAGCTTCAGTGACATCTCGCCTCTTCTGTGCAACACTCAAATGACAGTTTTGGGGCAACACAGTCCACTCCACTCTTCATATTATAATGGATGCACTCGCACCTAAGTGCTCACAACAGAAATTGGCTGTTGAGAAGCTCGACGTGTCACTCACGTCAATATTCTTGGAAACATAATTCTTCTGCACTGAGGAGAAAAGTCACGTAACAGTTCCTGTTGACTGGGAAACAAACTCTGCTTATGGTGCATGAAGGAGTTTGGATCCAGTCAACACTTCTCGAGAAATTTTAAATGCAACGCTGTTACAAAAGTTCTGAGGGATCATTATTTACAGTGGGAAACTGTTTTCATGTACAGTAAAATTTCACTTTTCTTTTCACTCTCACGTACAAGATAAAAATCTGGTGAAGAATTTGATTTATATTTTTAAAGATTCTTTGAACACGCTGAAAATTACAGTCACATCACTCATGCCATAGTAAATCCTTTTTTCTGAGACCAGTATAACCTTTATATTTAAGCCCACATACTCCTGACCTTCCCTTTGTAAATAACCTATTTGATGGATTTGAGACCGCAATTTTCCTCAATTGAACACACAATGACACAAGGTTATAACATAGGAAGGACATTTAATTTAACATAACTTTTGTGACCAGAGGACGGATGGATGAGGTACCTTGGAAGAAAGCGCATCATGAGATCTCCATCTCCTGTGGCAGCAGCACCACCGGCTGAGCTGTCTGCATAGGCCCCTGCTCCGACTATAGGAGAGTCCCCGACTCGACTGTAGGCCAGGAAAGTGACAGGATGCACACGGATTTATAAAATGGGCATAGGTTAAATCAATTTTTTCAACCTGTTAATGCTTATTTTTGTAGATCCTGCATCTAATGTCTCTAACAGCAGTATAAAATATTGATTTACAGCATTATTTCTTTTAGTGTCGTAGTTTTTGTAAGATAGCAACAACACTGCTTCTTATTGTAGCGTCTTTTAAAAGCTTCACAAACTAAAACAAAAGCCTAAATTTGAATTTGAAATACCTAAGAATACCTGTTCACTTGTATTTTTGATCACTAAAAAACCATACGATGCAAAAACCTGTTGAACTGATTATATTGTCACACTCACATTATCCAACTTTAAGTCTACAAGTATGTTTTTTGCTCATTTTCGACACTAAAATGAAAATAATCCACTTACCCTGGAACTTTGTGAGTTAGTCCATTGGTTGATGTACCTGCAGCCACGTGACCATCTCGATCAAGAACAACCATCCCTGGTGTAAAAACAATACATGAGGTATGGCAACATCAGCCTTTACAGTAGTATCACTACTAGCTACAATAATGTGAGTGGTTGTGTACTGACTGCTGAAGTTATTTTTGCGTGTGTGTGTCCGTATCACTAAATTAGATCTGTTTGGACAGAAACAAATTCAAGACTTCAAAATAGTAGCGTGCCCTGATAACCTCTACTTCAGTCGCTGCTTTTCTTGGCACGTCTTGCTGCTAAACGCGCTCTCACCCCTGCCTTGTTTCAATGAAGCGCTTATAGACTGAGATATAAAATGCCCAAGGAAAGCTGACTCCACTGCTTTCAGTGTTACCTGATAAAAAACCTACCTATGGTGTCATGGGACCGTGCATTAGCATGCTGCATCCTCCTCCTCCTCTGCTTCAGTGTCGCCCGGGGCTTGTAGGGTCCACAGGACACGGTGGGATCTGGAAATACATTCTTTTGACAGGAGAGAAACCATCAGGGCTGCTTTTGCATAATACCATTCTACAGTATACATTATCAACTATATCCACCACCCACACAAACAAGACACACTGATCTGCAGGGTTTTACTTTTACTGAACAATCAGCACTATTGTCAGTGCTTTGGTCCTTAATAATGAACAGTTGGCCGTCTGACAAAACACCGTGCTCCCTGTGGTCTGGACCATTTCACCAACAAAACATCCCAGACTAAATTCCGACTGCTGCCAAAATGTGTCCTTTAGCTGTCCAATACCATTTCTACTGAGACACAGACAGTCTACTGTAGCTGCAGCTCATTCAATCTGAGTTGACCTGGATAGAGCTCTGGATGTGATTATCTGTGAGAGTGCAGTTGAGTTTGACAAAAGGTTTTCTCTGTGTCTCCACCTCAAGGCAACTCCTCTTCTCTTACGAGTGACAGAGTGCACCAGGATGACCTGCTGGGACGTGTGAAAAGTTCAGTCACTATCCTCTACTCCTTTGATGTCAGACGGAGGTGGTCTGGAGGTTAGTCTTTTGTTTTTTTGTTTTTTTTAAAAAGGGTAATTTTAAAAGTGAGCAGTAAGGAATGCAGACTTGGAGCCATAAAAGATAAACTAAAAAATTAAAAACAAAACTTAAATCCTTTCATTAAGAATATATTACTGTATTAGCTTTATCGTTCTATGGGGATTTCATTATGCCATCCGTAAACCAAAGTTGGGCTCAACTAGTCTGTTTTATGAAAGTGCCTGTGCATTATTCATAAAGGGAAGTCTGTTATATTCCATTTCATGAAGGTGAATGTAAATCCCTTGAAAACTGTCTCTTTAGTTATAAATAATACAGATACAGTTGTTCTCCTGTGGCCTCAGCAACATCCTGAAATTTTCCAAAAGATCCTGTCAGAGGAGGCATTTGTTTACAAGGTAAAAAGAGAATAATGACACCTCTGCAGACTCCAGCTGGTGCACTTGTGAATTTTTAAGTGAACCACACCTCACCATGCTTTTATTATGACCCAGACCCTCATGCAGGTATCTTTTTTATCCTAAAAATACATGTATAACATGATTTATATCAGGGCTAAGTGCACACAGAGCACGTACAAGGGGCTGATCCAGGGAATTCTTTCATCTAGAAGCATTTTCTCTTTTGCCTTTATATGTCTCTGCACCAACTGTGGCCACTTGTTTGGTATGAATAGGGCAAGACAGCTTTGGGCGAAAAAAAATGTATGGCAGAATTGATCAGCAATTCCCCTTCGATAACCACAGGGTTGAGGCACTTAACTCTTTAAAGTTTCATAGTGAAGCTGCTCATAAGTCGTCAATAGAGGCGTAGTACGTGAGCTAGGCAGCCCCAAGTGTAAATATTGTACAGTTTGATCAATAGGACGCCGCATTGTCTCCCTGGAAAGATAGAGCATCTGACTTGAAATGAGAAACAACTTTTACTCTGGAGACTTTGGGACATTATTGTGGAGGTAAACAAGAGACGCTGAAAGAATAGCTGAAACCCCCGGTGCTGTAGGACATCACCTTTACCACAGAAGCTGACTTTTTATGAACTGCTTTAGTATGTCTGTCAATTTCCCAGCTTAATATCAATCTTTCAGAAGTAGCACGCCTGTAGCCAAAACAAGCGAGAGAAAAATACACACTCTAATACACAGGCTCATTCACACACACACCTTGTGATAATTAGGTTGGCAGTTGCCCTTCAGCCACTCTGAGAAAATATTCACAGATTTGTTGGTAGTCAGGTCTTCTGCGATGAAGCCCATGTTTTCAGCAAACAGGGACGCTATGAAGAGAGAGAGGGAGGGGAACACTTTCAGGTCAGGTTACACATTCGGGTCCACGCTGACCTTGGTTTATAAGAAAAACAAAGGGTCACAAATAAAAGGAGAGACTGGAGGCAATCTGAGCTCGTTTAGGTCGGGCGCTTTAGCTTGTGAGGAAATCTTCCACTGCTACGGCAACTGACCTTACCCTGCCTGCCGTAAGAGTGATGATTCAATTCAGATGAATGAAGCCAAATGAATTGAATTTCACTGCTATGAAACAAAATAAGCTGGTCTTGAGATATTTTGACATATGAGCCAAATTATTTGATTTCGAGGACACTTATAACATCGAAACAAAAGGCCTCGATACTGGGCTTTAGGTTACTTTAACAGACTTGCAGTGAGGTGTGCTCCTCGCTCTTCTCCTCTCATTTATTTATTCATCTCTTACTGCCATGAAAAAAAAAGAAAGAAACAAACTAAAAGATTTCTCCCCTACAGTCCAGACTGTAAGTATTTGGATAGTCACACATTGTTTGTTCTTCAGGCTCTGTGCTTCAGCAACATCCAGTTCGAAAGAAAAGTGCAAAGAATCAGTTTAGGTTTGTGTGGGTTTATATCAATATTTAAAGAACTCTGTGGGAGATACAGTATAACCCTGTGAACACACACCGAGTGCAAGGATTTAAAAGTTATTAGACACACAAATGAAGTAGAACAAAATAATCGTACTTAATATTCTGTGGGAAACCCTTTGCAGGCGATGATTACCTAAATTCTCCTACGTATAGAGTGGAGAGCAGCTCACTGGGATCAGGACAGTCAAAGTTGTTCGACCTCCTCTCCTGGAGAAGCTCTGTGGTTCTTCTGTTTGTGAGTTTAGGATTGTTGTACTGTCGAATGATATAATGTCATCCGGTGCGTTTTGATGCCCGTGTCTGAATCTGAGCAGACGGACTGCGTCTGTGCATCCCTTCATTCACCCTGCTGCATCTGTCAGCAGTCAAATGATCAATGAAAGGCGGCGTGCCAGCTGCAGTGGCAGGCGCCGTGCCCGGGACACGACAGAAACAGACCCGTGTTTGACATTTCAGATGGCGGCTTTGGGTCAGGAGCTCTTCCTCCCTTTGTTAAATCCTCACTTTCCTCTTTCCATCATTTTGATAAGAGGCTGTTTTGTTTTGTTTTGCTTTTCATCGATCCGTGGAAAAGTAGATTCTCTCCCTGAAGGGTTTCAGTTTCTTTTTTGTGTAGATTTTTCTGATCTCCTCCCTGACCTTTCCTCTCTTGATTGTTGACAAGCAAATGTGACATGCTGTGCTGTTGCTTTCCTCACCATGCAAATGATTTTCTGCTCATCCACAGGACTCCTTGTGCTCCTCCGTTCACCACTTTGGCATTTTCTACTTCTCCTCTAAGCACCTTCTTCTTCCAACGTAACCCACCTTTGATTTTTCTCTGATAGATTTTTACTTTTTTTCCCAGCGTCATTATTCCCCTCTTCACTTGCATTATCACCTCTATCCTCCATATAAAGTACTGACTGACAACCTTAATCTGGCGACTCTACTCTCAGTCAGCTCTGAGCTCAGTGTGATCTGTTTTTTGTGTGACCTCACATTGAAGCGACACACCGCTCCCCAGGAAATGTTTAGTGGCAAAGTGTCAAATTACTTTTGAACCCTTGTGATTTGGGAATATGTGTTGCTGAAAGGGCACAAACAAAATGCGTAACTGTACCGAGCACTGTCTGGACTGTATGTTTCCCTTTCTGGTCACTTGGTCTGTTATGCAATCATTCTGTTTATGTTCGGAGCATTATTCTGCAGCAGCTCTGACCCATGTATTCATCACCAGCTGCTTATGCTACTGACCGGGGGATTAAAGCTTATTCGAGTGTTGCAAAAACCCTGCATTACATAAACGCCTAAAAGGTTTACAGCACTAATGTGACATCTGCTTAATGAAGATAACTAATGTAAATTCATGTATCACGGTGCCTCCTTAGAACACATTTTATTCCCTTTATTTCAGACTTGACTGGTTTGTCTCAACACAGCAGCATTAAAAAAACAGCTTGTTAGAACAACAAGTGTTGGTCAGTGAATTTAATTCACATATAGTACTTACATCACTTTATTAAATGATGTTTTCAGGGGTCTACACATACCCGACTCTCCCACTAGCAGCGTGTGATCAGTGCGCTCCATCACAGCCCTCGCCACTCCGATGGCATTCTTGATTCTTCTCAGGTCTGCAACTGCTCCCACCTCCATTGTGTCCCTGCTCACAGAGAAATCACACTGAGAATAAAAAAACCTTCCTGCTGGGGTTATCAGACACAAGTGACATCAGATTCGAGCACACTCCACAGTCCATGAGTTTGCACTTGGTGACTAACACAAACCACAGCACTTGAACTCCTCCAAAGCCGCCCTCCCCCCATCGAACCCCCGTGTCCCCTTGATAAATGGTCTGCCGGGGATTAGCATTAATAATTTCCACCACATAGATGATGAAGTAAATTAGACCGTAGCTGTGAGGCGGCAGTGCACTGATGTTGGTAATTCAGCGCCAAATGAGCTTAAACACTGATGCTTTTGACTCAATCACTTGTTTACATATTTCTGTATCTCTTATTGTGGATGAGACGAGCTCAGCGGCACAATGAGTCGACCCCATTAAATGCAGCTCAAGGTGTGAGGTGTGCGATGTTTATGGCTAAGTATATAGAGAAAGTAGAAACTCTCAATGTAATAAAATTTACAAAGAAAATAAGGCTAACGTTCACTTGTTTGATATTGTGTTAGACTGAAGTTAGCTCATGTCTGTGATCTACTTCTTGAGGCTGCAGATCATAGTGTGGGTGTCAAGGATTGTTTTATATTGAAAGATGCTTCTGGTATTTATCCACCACAACAAACTAAAGCCTCAAGAAGCCAAACTAAAGCAACAGAGTCGAGTCGACTTCCCCTGGCACAATATCGAAAAGTGAACATTGTTTTTTAAAGTTTTCACAATGGGATTTTTTTTTTTGCAGGGCTGCTCCATCGGACTGCATGAGACTGTATGGGTGTTTTGATTCCTGTTCTCAGTCACTGTGTACAATATGTCTGACTACTCTATTTCTTATGCAGCTATATCGGATACACCATCCTCTACCTAGAATATATTCATGACCATACAAACCAAAAAAAAAAAAGGCAATTTTCCTGTAAAATGAAGGAAGGAACATTCCTCGGTGTAATACTGAACAGCTTGCCGCTTGTCTTTTGTCCTCCATGGTGAGCTGCCATTTGCCTCCAATGATAACGTCTGAGAGTGTAAATGTTTGTGTTTAAGGACCTGATAACTGGCAAAGCCGTCAGATCCTAATGAGACTGTTAATTAGTGCTTTATTAAAAAATGGCTAGCTGGAAAGGTCGAACAATTAAGCCTGTAAATAATAAGGATGCATCGACAACACAGCAACAAATTGTCAACAGTTCCACAATATGCTGACAGCTGCTGGCTCCTAATTAGAGTAAGATTTTTGTCATTTTCACTTATACATAGGTCATTTCTGATTAAAAATAATTCCAAATGGTTCCATAGAGATGTTTCTTGTTTATATTCTGTAGAAATGATATGCAAAAAAACATCTAAATGAAGTGTTAAGGGAATTCGCAGAGGGCATGTGGAGATTGAGGCTAAAACACCAGATTTACAAAATAGATTTTCCATTTGACCAATCTTTACTGCCTCATTATGCTGCATCACAAATATGATCCACATTTTTTAAATTTAATAAAAGGTGCAGTTACAGCTCACCCATTCATGATCATGGCATCCAGTGTGGTCTCTCCAGACTCGTCTGGACTCCCGCCATAGCCCACACTGCCATCACACTGCTCCATTTCACAGCGGGCACAGCCCGTCTCCACTGCATCCAGGATCGAGCCACCGGACTGCAGGACACGCCACGCTACAGTACAACACAGACAACAGTGACTCACTCAGTGTACAATACACAATAAAACAGATGCTCCACTCCAGGATTCGGAGCCTGTTGGCAGGGCCATCTAACATTTAGGCAGTTTAACCTTATCTGTGGGAGTGGAGGAGCACAGTCACTCTGAAAGTGTTTTTGAAAATGGTTGAGTCTGTTGCAGACACTGCTGACGAAGAAAGTTTGTGTCCTGCTCTGAAAAAAAACTTGACTGTGTCACACAATGCTGTTTTATAACATTTTATAACATTTTTGACAGCTACTGTCAAAGTAAAAATACATAGACAAACATATTGTACAATTTAGATATGGCTTGATTGAGTTAACATCTGATATGTAATATTACATATTAGTTTTACTGGAGAGTGGGATTTTGAATATGTAGTGCAGCGCCATGTATTTGCAAAATTAAAAAAACATAAAAAGGAACAAAAATCTTGTTTTAGCCGATTTGAGACAGATTTTGAGAGTTAAAAGTTCAGATGATGCACAAGATGACCATCACAGAGGATTTCCAACAAACAGGGAGCGTGAGCTGACAAGCATCAAGCATTTGGTCACTGATCCCCCAAGTGCCCATGGGGGATCAAAATACCAACTGGTAGCACTGTCACCAGCTTGCCACTAAATTCTCCGACCATTACTCTGTGTTCAGCAGGATACTACCACAAATTCCTCCTCGTATCAGTGATGATTTATTCGTCTATATAAATTCTGGTCATCTTCCATCTTAGGTAAGTGCTCTTGTCTTTGGATATGATGGATCTCCTTTTTCTTTTTTAATATCAAACTTGGCATTACACTCTTCTTTTACTTAGAAAATGCTGCACAATGGAGGAGATTAGTCTGTTATTGTCAGCTGCTTCTATAAGCCCCCAAAGGGGAAAAAACAAGATCTGCATGGGTGGATCAATAGTGGCGGCTCACGGACTGCACTTCTAAATATCTACCTGCAGAACAGATAACATGGTACATTTTCATCATTTTCATAGCTACCTGGGGAAAAACATGTGATGTACATCTGATGAATTAAAGAGTATCCATCTCTGAGACGGTGAGTTTTTTTTTTTAAAGTTCATTTTAATCACCTACAGGTTTGATCTGTTGCTTGAGATGTTTTTCAACACATTTCTATCATTTCTTCTCCGTGTTGAGCTTTGCACCTGGTGGAGCTCTTCACTTGACTGATAAGTGGAAAGCGATGCTGAAATGTTTTCAGTTTCAATTTGAACATATCCAATGTATCATCCTGAAGGAAATCAAATAGAGTGAGAGCAGAGCTGGCAGTGGCAGTTATGAAGACCGGTGGGTTCTGCCCATTTCCTATCAGCATCCTAGTCTCTGATAGTTGTACATATTTGCACATATAAGCTGCAGTGAATTCACAAGTGTAAAAAAAATACAAAAAAAAAACATAATGCATTTTGTAATAATGTGAGGGTGGAAATCCTGAAAAATGCTGGTTCTGGAGCCTGTCAGATTTTGCACTCCACTACTCATGCAACACACACACGTAGACAATCCCTCGCTCCCTGTCTCTTGTCATGATGGAAAAAATTGATCAAAGGGTAGCTATTATCGTCATCAAATAATCTGCTGACATCTTAGATCTTGATTAACTGGTAAATTGTTTGGTTTGGAAAATGTCAGAAAATGTTTCCTGAAGTTAAATGTGATGTCTTCAATTATTTAACCCCCCCCCCCAAAAAAAAAACAAAAAAAAAACAACTAAGACCCTTACTTTCCGAATTCGCTGCCACATATGACAAGTACATCTGAGACTCTGTAACCAGAGAATGGCTAAGTCATGACATATTTAGCAGATAAATACAAAAAATTATGAAAATAACAGCTGATTCATTTCCAGTTGATCAATGGGTCAGCTGATGGACTAATCATTTCAGCTGGAGGATTTTGTTTTTAATATTAAAATCTAATTAGAAATGAAATGGAACATGCTAATGTATGGGGGATTATTCACAGTTAAACCCAGCAAATGATGCAGTGCCCTTCACTGTACACTAATCTAATAGAACCATCAGCACCACTGCTATATTAAGGGTAATTTTTTTTTTTTTAGGTTTCCACCATCATAAGTCATGGATGTCACCTTAATGAGCTGCATGATGACTCACTAATGGTGAGGAAGATGACTGTGCACAGATCTGTAAAGGTGCAACCACACTGTCTGCAGCTAATAGACTGTTTTAGACACGCAGTTATTAGCAGACAACACAGGCTGCAGGAACAAAAATAAGTGAAATCAGTCTGACAACAGGGAGGCAGCTCCTGCAAGTAACACATGAAAACCTAAAAAAAAAATGCTTCTCAATGCTTGTTTACAGTTTGTTAGCAACTAAAGTGGGGATCAAACTGTCCACATAGACTTCAAATGAACAGGGGAAGCACAGTAATGCAATCTATAGTACAGTGAATATCCGGTAACTCATTTAGAGCGCAGAGACAATACCTACAGACACCAATGACTAACTTACACACACACACATACTGCTTTGCACATAGGTATGACTGAGCTCTGGACTTAAACTTTAAGAAGCGGTGCTGTATAGTTAGATACTGATACTAGATGCCTACCTGCTGCAGTTGCATTCTTGAAGGGCCACGTATTAATCACGAGTGGGAGCGAAGTTTGACCCCGCGGAAACAGCGACGTTAAGGTTAAAGTGGAAAAAAGCAGCGATACAAACATGTTGTTTGCATGAGCATTACAACGATACACGGGGCTGCTGATACATTGTGTGTGTGTGTGTTTGTGTGGGTGTTTTCACCCCGTGGGGAAGACGTCGCAGACACAGCAGGCAGACTTTACATGTATGTTTCATAAAAAGGCTATACTTCAATTTGATCTAACGTTACATTCAAACTTCCTTGTTGTGTCACATGCTGAGTGGGCGTGGTCTTCATTAAAGGGGCCGTGCAAACACTTCGCAGCTGGAGGAAATCGGACATTCACTTTGTGCTGTTTTGGCTTTTTGTTTGATTAAAAATTAGCCTTTTTCATGCAAAAAAAAAAAAATGAAACGCCCCTGCATGTATTTACTGTAATGACTGATGTAGCTACAAGACTGTCTGCTGGTTTAAAACCGGAACCGTCACGCAGGACTTTTGTATTTGTTGCAATGTCGAAAATACGAGGAAACAACTACACTTCAGTGGGAAGTATGCTGCATTCATGCGGTGTCGGGATAATCGGAAATTTCAGTTTCCAACTGGGGGAAAAAAAATCACGTGAACGCCCCTCAAACTTTACTTAGCGTGCTGTTGACGTCATACGCAGAAACATGGCGGACCGCCAGGTACAATTGTTTGATGGTAAGAAAGTTTTTGACATTGCGTAGCATTTGTTTTGCCAACTCTTAAATGGAAATAATTGGAGACAGCTGAACAAAGTGTTGTTTTAAAGCTCCGAGCATCAAAATTGAGCACCGTATTTGAAGCGTCCATCTTGTTTTCCCTTTTAAACGTAAACAAACACACTTTAGTTGGGAGTGTTTTATAAATTATTTTGGAAGGAGTCACTTACTTTACCCTGTTTGCATGTAATTGCAAGAAATATTATTTTGACCGTGCTGCCTGGTACTGTCATGAAATGAGCTGCACTGAAAGACAAAGCCTGCAGGTTCCTCATGTTACCTATAACCTTAATATCCTCATTTTCAGCTTTGCAGGCAGGCGATCATGCTAAATGTCAGAGTCTAATAGCTGCTACAGGAAGGTGGAAGACTGTATAATGCATTATGGTTTCCAGCCACCAGAGTCACGACTGAGATTATGAACTGTCTTGATTTTAGGAAACACCTTGGATTTTATAGCAGCCATTTTGGGGCTTCACAGCAGGAGTGGAACAGGTTTAATTCATTGAAATCAAGGATTTTATACATTTCAGGGGAAGCAGGGCTAGGTATTTTGTATTGTAGCTTCTCCTTGGTGTAGTTTAGTAGGACACTTAAAAGACACTAGAATATACTGAGCCAACATTAATAAAATGAATTTCACCTGTGCTTTTCCTACTGTGACAGATGGAAATGCCTGCTGTCAGAAAGGTTTAATGAATACCAGAGTAAGCTGTGCTTCATCTGACTTACAGTGACTTTTTCCTCTCCTCGGAGATTGCTGAGAAGTTCACTTTCCCTCTGGTAAGTTTGTGTTTTCAACATTCCTCCATTACAGAACTTGAAATGAGTGGGTTGAAGTGAGTTATAGCTCACTTATTGGGCTAGTAACAAGAAATCAAATTATTTTCACAGGTGCGCAGGATACCCTTTGTACCCTGGTGGTTTTCGCTGGTTGTGCTCATTATTCACACTTGACCAATTTAAGGCAGCAGCAGAGACCTGGACATCGCTGTTGGCAGCTGTGGACTGTGGTGACTTTTTTTTTTTTTTTTTTTTTGCCAAGGGATTCCTTCACTGTGAAGACGACTTCTGGAAACCAAGGTATGTTTTTCGCTTCTTGTGTCGACAGTAGATGCTTTGGCTCAAGTCTGTTTGTTGTCGCTTGCACATGTCAACTAGCTGACTAAGCTCCCCTTATTGCTGGTTGTTTCTCAGTCCAGTTTCAGTTTTTGTCCTGTGTGTTTGTTTCAAGCTGGCAAAGGCTCGACACAGATTCAGATTGTGGAACACATGAATATGTTGCAGAGTGTTCATGGCTTCCTTGCAGACCTGCTGGTGGTTGCTGTCATAGCCAAAGAGCCTGTTTGCTGCTTTATCATGCTGCTGCATATTCTTCTATGTACTGTATATAGATTAGCTATTGGGTCTGTGTTTGGCATAGGCTGCCTTGCTATTGATGTCAGAGGTGAAATATGAACAGCCGCAATGAATTATGCATATGAGCATTCTTATCCCTTATGTTGTTGACATTACTTTGGGGCATTTCTCTTGGTTCACTGTGAACCAAGCACAGGGCGGTACTTTATTTTTGTCTGGGGAGGCAAAAAACTGTCTGGAACTGTTGGAATTTTGACTTTGTGGAAAAATTCATTGTGACATACATATTGATTTTACTTGAGGGCTGGCTTTACTGTTCTCTCTAGGAGTACAGACATGCTTACATCTAAGAACGACATGCATCATATTTTGGCGCGGCATATCTGGAAACCCCAAAAGTGTTTTATGAAGGTGTTCGGCCTCCAGGTGCCGCTAGAACGACTTTCATCCTCGTTGATATTGATCCACTGAGTCTTTGAACCGTATTGGAGGGTTGAACGCCATTCCTCCAAAAGATATTCCCTCGTTTTGTGATTTGATAAGAGCACTGTCTGACATGTCAGTCCAAAAACGTACATATGTTTCAATTGAGTTGAGATCTGGTGATTGCCAAGACATATGCTTTACATCATTTTCACACTAATCAAGCCATTCAGTGACCCCTTATGCCCTTTGAGTGGGATCATTGTCATCCAGCTTCTCTGCTTATTTTTCAAGTTTTTCCTTTGATATGTCATCTGCCTGTGTCACGCTGCAAACTCATCTGAGATTAGTCAGGATGGGACCGAGCGAAATCTGAAGGTCTTTGATGCTTGATTTGTGTGATGTTCCCACATGTAGAAAAGCACAGCGATTCCTTGACTTGGCTGACTGAACTGATGTTAACAAAGTACAACAACGACTGATGAAAGCTGAGCGAGTCCAAAAAGGCTATGTCCCAATTTGGAGGCTGAATCGTTCAAAGCATACGGTCCGCAAAGTTTGGTGTTTTAGGAGATCTGAAGTCTGGACTGAACCTCTCCAAAAAATGAGATGGTCTAGCCAGTGAGCAAATCTAATTGTACATTCAGATGGTCCTCATCTTATTCTAAAGTCAAACTTTTTCAAGGTTAGTACCAAGCAGTAGCTCTCATATAGATAAGAGAGCATAGCAGTAGAGTAGTGGGGAAAGGGTTGTAGTACTTAACAGAAGAAATGATGACATTTCACATTATCACATAATGCACACGTCGTGCTACAAGTTGATAACAAGGGCAAAAAAAAGACAAAAAACAGATGACATCCATGACTTGGATATACTTGCAAGAGCACGTAAAACAATGAAAGATACCTGGTTGACAAGAAAGACAACAAGTGTAATCAGTCACTCCAATGCCAAGTCCAAAAGGTACTGTGTGGCTCCTTTCCTGTCAAAGTTTTAGATTACAGTCCAGATGAAATGAATCATCTTTTGGTCTATGAAAATATAAAAATGTCAGAGCTAAAAGAGGCGTACAGCCAAAGGTTTTGTTTCCTATAAAGTAATTCAGAGAGTGGAGGATACCCCCTTTGCAGTGGAACACAGCGCAGCACGAATATATCGTGATTGATCGCTTTATTTGTCTCTGTGTTATAAATAAGGTGCAGACAACAGCAGGATCACTGTTGTTTTTTTTCCTGTGCTAAAGTGCGTCCCACTCGTCCCTGTTGTATTATGCTGATAAAAATAGATTGCATGACACTGCTCACTCATACCTGCTGCTCAATGGAGAGATTATTGGCCGATCAAAGTAGGAACCAAATGATGAATGTAAACCTGTAGATTTCACGGTTTTGTATTTTGATTACAGGTCACACATCAAGGTAAAATTTCCTTGGAGATCACTTTTGGCACAAGGCCATCAGTTAAGTGTCATCTTTAATCATTTAAGTATATAAATCTATCCCAACGCTCCGTCAGTCCTTCTTCTCATCTCCCTCAATTTACCTCCTGGTAGGAAGCAGTTTATTGTGACAGAGTGAGGGAGGCTGGTGGTGGTGGAAAGTTCTGGCTTACTCTCCAAGTCATACCATATGGCACTGCCTTGACACTACATACCTCATGCTGGGTCTGGAATTTGTCTTTCAAGTCCCTGGAATAACATATCATGGCAGAAGAGGCGAAGTGTCCCTCAGAACAGAAAACTCGATAGAACTGGATCCTCTCATTTCGTACCAAACAAGAACAAAGCGTGGGCAAGGCGGGGGAACTAACAATATAGTCTAACCTTGAGACGTGGACGCCAACAGCATGCCCTCTTTTACATTATTCATATGAAAAATACAATTTTCACTTATATTTTATTCATTGGTTTTTCCTTAAACAATGGGAAATCCTAGTGTGATTTTTGACAGGGGTGTCTGACGGAGAGAAAATGGATGAGAGAGAGAGAATATTATTACGTTCACCTGTGTTATTGATCGGAATTAAAGAACAGCAGCTAAAAGAATAGCTTTTTAATAATAACTTCATCAATCACCAATGTCCTTTCAAGTTGTTTTGTAATGTCCTTCATAACAGTCCCAGAGGGCAAAGTCAATGTCAGTATGGGTGAAAGTGATGGCATCTTAAAAGAGTGCAGGGATACATAAACCACTACACTGCCAAGGGACTATATGTGTTTACTGAGTGACAGCTGCAGGCTGTGGGATGTTGGCATATACAGGAATATATACAGCATGCACGCCACACATATTGGCTCATATCTATCAGCCTGTCGAATTTATTAGGCGATGTAACATCCGAATGATGTTGAATGCATGCGCTTTGCTGTGATTGGACTGTGATTCAGGTCAGCAGAGTTTTTTTGTTTTTTTTTAAGTATATTTTTTGGGCTTTTTGCCTTTATTTGATAGTGCAGTTGAGAGAGACAGGAAATGGGGAGCCAGAGAGAGGGGGAATGACATGCAGCAAAGGGCCGCTGCAGCGAGGACTATAGCCTCTGTATACGGGACGCCTGCTCTACCCACTGAGCCACCTGACGCCCCTGAGTTTTTGATATTATAAAAAATTCTATTCCTATTGGAAAATGGTGATGTAACATGATCACTTTACCAAATCAACCTTAATGTTGAGTAGTTCTAGTTGCCCTGTCTTACCTTAATTGCACTATGTGTTCTGTGGATATTGTATAAGTTCAAACAATAGATTTCCTCTGAGTTGTTTTATTGATGTAGCCAAGCAACGTAAAGTCATCAAGGACTGAAAAGAAATATTGATGAATACCTGTAGAAACTGTATGAACAGTTGGACTATAATCTTTCTGTTTGAAAAGGAGCATTATCTTCTTATGTTTTTGAAACTATTTCTTTCATCAGGTTGTGTTCGAGTCCAGCATTCAAGTTTGTTTCTCAAAACAGTCAAATCTGTTGGAGTTTGGCTGAGAAATGAAAAAAAG